>JAAGKR010012889.1:3592-14080 GCA_011419295.1 Clarias macrocephalus
GCAGAGTTACCCACAATCCCCTCTGATCCTTCTAACAGTGTATACGCCACGGCAGAGTTACCCACAATCCCCTCTGATCCTCCTAACAGTGTATACGCCACGGCAGAGTTACCCACAATCCCCTCTGATCCTTCTAACAGTGTGTACGCCACGGCAGAGTTACCCACAATCCCCTCTGATCCTCCTAACAGTGTATACGCCACTGCAGAGTTACCCACAATCCCCTCTGATCCTGCAAACCCTGTGTATTCCACAGTGAACAAAAAGCATAGATTAAATTTCTCAGTCCTGAATAAACTGTAATACACTTTTGCACTTTTGTTAGTTTTACTTTCAATAAATGCATATCAAAATCCTATATTTTATTAATTAAAAGTATTATTCCGTGATGTGGGATGTAATGACGGCTGTGTTTATCTCGTGAATTAAAACAATAATTCTTGGTCACTTCCAGAGTGACTCTTCTGATGTCTTTATAACACACTCAGTTACCTGAAAGTTTTTTGTTGTAGACAATAAGTTGGACAGATGCTAAATCCTAAATATGCTATGAAAAATCTATTATGTCTGTTATTCTGTGTAATTCTTTGTAAAGAAACACTTTCAGAGAGGTGATTTAACAAATAACTCAAGCTTTTTACTCTTTTGTTTAACAGCCATCTGGTTTTGACATTCAAATACAAAGTATTTTCACAATGTTGCTGGTCCGACTCACTCATTCATAGGGGTGCGTGATTTAAACTAAAAGTTATATCTTTATTATTTAGGCTAAAAGATTAAGCTGAATTTTCTCTTTATAAAGCTCATTTGCAAAAGTGACCATTGTTAAAAATGCTATATAAAACAAACAAATACTGTGGAACCTTGGATAATAATTCCTTCCGGAAGTGGCCTCGTATATCAACACACTCGTAAACCAAAGTTCCCCATAAGATAAAGTGAAAACTCAGATTATTCATTCCACAACCCAAAAAACTTGAAAGAAATATAAAGTAAAAATTAAATAAATTAACCTGTACTTTACCTTTGTAAAAAATTAATCCTGACAGTTAAGTGTTCCCCTTAGTGTTTGTCTGCGCACGCGCTGTGTGTGTGTGTGTGTGCGTGCGTGCATTTGTGCGACACTCTCTCCCTCTTCTTACACAGTAACCCTTCCTCCTTTCTTATTTGAGAGGGGGGAGGAACTACTGTGCGGGACAACTTTCACACACACACAAACGGAAACACTGCCTCATCTAGAAAATGAACAAGAAACACTCGATTGAGCAACACACTAATGGACTCACTGCTGTAAAGTAAAAATAAAACAAATGAAACTGCACTTTACCTTTGAAACGAATCGTGACAGGGCAGTGTCTCTGTTAGAGTGTGTGTGTGTGTGTGTGTGTGTGTGAAGGGGCACGGTGTCCAATGACGCACATGCACACACATAACGGAATCAATGCAGGTTGAAAGAGAGGGAGAGAGAAAATGGATCTTTACCCTCTAGTGAAACTTGCTTTTGCTTGATACGTGCGCACACACGTGTATGAGGCGCCATATTGGGCTTAAATCAAACTTCACTCATGCACACACATATGAAACAGTCACACATCTATATATATACTACTAACTGCTCACACAACTACATATGAAATGCGCACACACACACCTATGAGACGCGCGCACATATATGCAAACTCTTCGCGCACATACACACGCTTACACACACATATGAGACGTACGCACACACACATATGAGACGCATGCACACACACATATGAAATTCTCAGTATAACCGGAAGTCATTTCAGTGTAGACGGACTTGTCGCTTCATACTCCATGTTGGTAGTAGCGGTTTGTAAACCGCCTGCTGTTGGACAGTTTAGAAGACGGAGTAGGACAGTATAATGATCCTCACTGCTCAATCACAAGCCATATTCACAACTGTCCACATAATGTCTGAATATTGCAGCGGCACAAAACGCAGGTGATGTTTAGCAAAAAGACAATTGAAGCACGGAATCTGTGGCTAATATGTCGGATCCTACAACCGAAGCAGTTACTGTTTTTTGTTTTTGTGAAATGTGTTTCCTCGTCTTTCCTGCTATTAAAAACAATAACTAACTCATCGGAATCCCACATGACTCCACTTGATCAAATCCAAATACAGAAGCGGAAATTCACACACTGTACCGACCCTCCATACCGCACACTGTTGTGGTGATAATAAATAAACCACTCGCTGTCTTCTAAACTGTCCAGTAACGGTGTGTTTAAAAACGCTACAACTAATCAGAGAGAATGAATCGGCAAGTCCATATACATTAAAATTACTACACCCTACACCCTACTCCCTACACCCTACACCCTACTCCCTACCCCCTACACCCTACTCCATGTGGGGGAATGTCTGTTAAGCGAACTTCACTCTACAAAATCCCACCATTCGGACCCTGCAACGTCACTTCCTACATGCGTTACCATAGTAACATAAGCACCCTGGATTCCTGTCCCTGCTGCTGTGGAAATTTCATGCTACGCACATTAAATATAGAATATTTATTGAAAAAAAAAACTGACATTGTTATAAAATATATAACGTTTTAAAACGTTTATAACTTATGAATAAATGATTCGATAAATTTTCAAGATATACGAAAATTTATTTATTTATACAGATTACTAGTCTATGTAATACTAAATATTTCTTAATTAAATTAAAATTAAATTATTGTGTCCTGTTTATATGATGTTGTCCTCGAAAATAATTATAATAAATATTGTAATGACTGATAGGAATTCCCTTGTTTGTGCACGTCACATAGGTGTGTGTGTGTGTGTGTGTGTGAGTGTGCGCACGGAGACTTTGTGTATGTGCGTGCATCTCATAGGTGTGTGTACGGAGAGTCTGAATATATGTGCGCGCGTCTCATAGGCGTGTGTGTGCGCATTTCATATGTAGTTTGTGAGCAGTTAGTAGTATATATAGATGTGTGACTGTTTCATATATGTGTATGCAAGTGTGTCATATGTGTGTGCATGAGTGAAGTTTGATTTAAGCCCTATACGGCGCCTCATACACTTGTGTTATAATAAACAGTTCACGCGCGCTGTACACACACACACATACAAACACAAAATAAAAGATGTTTTACGCGCACGCATGGTCACAGTGTTATAATCAACATCAGTGCACAGGTGTATTGTTTACTATATCAGTGAGAGACGAGAGACGAGACCCAGCAGGGGAGACGATTACCCACAATTCCACAGTGCAAGAGAGAGAAAAAAAAAACATTGACTCAGTTGTGATTACAGGACGCTCGGCATCAACACAAGAAGCGCATGGGGGATACATGATACTCCGTACTCGTAAACCAAGACTTGCTCGTTCAAGCACACGCTTGTTTAAAACAGACTGAAGTAAAATACAGACTTTAATCCCCTGTTTGAAACATTCTACAACAGGATGATTATTTTGTTTGTTTTAATAAAAAAAACTACAACAATAAAAATTTTAAAAGAGCACAATTGTCATGTACACAACCACACATCGTATGATATGCAGGGAAATGCTAATACTCCTGTCCAAGACCTAAAACATAAAGATTTAATGGAGAGTAATAGAAGAGGACTAAAGATAGAATTTTCTATTAAAATTCTATTAAAAAATAAGCTGGAAATGTACAAATTTACAAAAGTTGCAACAAAAAAATAGACTTAAAATAGAAGTATATAAATTACAGAATATGCTAAGTAAAATCTTAAACTGCGAAGTATAAACATATGGTGTGCATATTGCAGTATGATTGAAACATGAAATATGAAATGAAATGAGGTGTCAGCAGCAGTGTGACTGTCCACGTCCTAAAGACCAAGTTATTCTCCACTTGACACTTGTGAAAACAAGAAGTGTGTGAGTAATCCTCATCATCATGATTACATCATGACTGCTGTGTAAGCAGGAATGTAGGATGTGTGTTTATTAAATAAAGGAAACAAAAGAAAACCTGATTAGTTTAGTCCTTTGAGATGTTTTGGTTGTGTTTTATCCGACAGGAAGTAGTTTCTTTTCAGTCTCCCTGTGCTGGCCCTCAGGGAGCGGAATCGCTTTCCTGACCACAACAGAGAGAACAGTCCATTGTTGGGGTGGCTGAGGTCCTTCACAATCTTCCTGGCCTTGGTCCTGCATCACTGGCTGTAGATTGGGTGCAGATCAGGGAGCTCGGTGCGGATGATGCGCTCAGCTGATCTCACAACCCTCTGTAGAGCTCGTCTGTCCTGCATGGAAGATTGTGAAAGACCTTAGCCATGACAGGTCCTGTGTGCTGTGAACAGAGTGCTATTAGAAGCTGTCCACTCTCTTCACAGGGGGTCCTTGTAGATGATGGGAATCTGGTAGTTGTACTGAAGTCCACTATGAATGCTTTTGTCTTGCTGATGTTCAGGTGAAGGTTGTTCCTCTGGCACAAGTTCTTCCAGGGATGCTTTTTTGTTGCTAATACAGGCCAACCCAGGCTGGTCAGACCCTGAGATCACAATTCTCTCATATGATTCTCTCTCTCTCTCTTTGTTATTTTCTTCGAACAAAAAACATTGATTGCACTGAAAGAGTTGTCTGAACAGAACTTTCAACTCTCTTCTATTAAAATAAAAGTCACCTGTCTCTATTGCAATGTAAATAAAGTGAAAAGGTGTTAAACGTGCATAGAATATTATCAATAATACATAAAATAACTAATAAGTAGCACTTAACCTTCACTGTGCAGACTGTTGCTCTCCAGCTCCTTTGTTCTGCCTCGAGCTTCAGATCAGATCATTGTCTGTGGCATCCTCCACTTGGTACAGCCAGGTCTATGAAATAGACGCTGCATAGAAATTTGACCATAGTACCAGGTCTGGTCATGAGGTTAAGGTGACCATTTCTGATGGTACAGAAAGCCAATGGCCCAAATCTGCCCGCATTTTCCAATCTTGTGCTTCTTCCAAAAATCCAATCATGGTCAGTGAAGGGGGTTTCTGTTGTCCTTGTTTCTCTTTATGGACAAATGATACTGTCTGGGCTCCATATGACGTTTTAGTGGGAGTGGCATTTGTGGATGTTCTTTTAGCCTCAATAGCTGTGGCTATTCGGTCTGTCCTGAGAAAGGCCCAGCCCTGCTTTTCCTTGCTTTACCTGGCCCATGATCATGATGTAGGGCGGACTTAGCCTGTCTGGGTCAAAGAATTAAATTTAACATGCATGAGAAAACAGTGCTTTGGCATAAGTTTTGTGCAGCGCAGCTACTATTAATGATAATTTGGAATTTTTTTTATCTCGGTATTAAGAAATTTATTTTATTTTGGGAAAAGTAAGTATCTATAACAGAGTTACAGTATTACTTTCCATGTACTGTTTTAATTCTGTAGATTTTTAGTCCATGGTGCTGATGGAAAGTCCTTAGACACAATACCTGTTGGACACAAACTGCAAACTCACATCAGGACACGAATGAAAGAGGAAATTACCAAACAGGAACTGTGCATATTTCTTCGCAAGATAAATACTACAGGATCACCAGGTTTTAAGAAACTTCAAAACAAAATGTTTCAAAACAACTAGAAAGAAGAATGAAAGAAAAGGAAAGAACAGGGAAGGAAATGTGATTCCACATTCTTAAAATATGTTTGATTGATTGTTTGATTGATTGATTGATTGATTATCTATTGATGCTCAGCAAAGGGACTCATTTCATCATGCAGTTGGAGGGACGGTTAAGATGAGTAACAGACACAAAAAAATGACCAAACGCAAGAGAGCCTGGGACACAAGCATGTCGATATTACACAAATATGTATTTTTTTTTCCATAAATCCATTTCTATTAAGTTTCTTAATAGTGGACTAAAAATGGAATGTTTAGAATCTTTGTCATCTTAGCTGTTAAAAACTTTTTAATATAATCCAGTATAAAAATTAGCAGGTTCAGCTGATCAAAAATAATGAATGCATAGAGATTTTGCCTGCTTATGTTGCTTGTAGTGTACATTCACTGTGATGTTTGTCTTTTGTTTGTGCACATACATCTAATCATAATCTACAATAAAATTCATAATCTACACAAATGCTGTGTGGCTGAGTGACAGATTGACAGGCTGTTGTAGTGAGATAAAACCAATAAGAGGTTTATTGCAAGCATAATTTGTTCCGGAAGCATGCTTGTATATCAAAGCAGTCATATTTTTCACCCAGATGAGGATGAGTCTGGTTCCCCTCAAGGTTTCTTCCTTTTGCCATCTCAGGGAATTTTTTCTCGCCACTGTCACCAGCATCCTCGGCTTGCTCATTAAAGACAATCTTATCATTTTGATTCATACACATTCATATTTCACATTCACGTTCCACAACCAAAAAATATTCAAATAAAATAATTAATACAAAATATACAGTAAACAAAACAAAACAAAAATCTCCATCTCCAAATGGAAAGGTCTTCCCGTGCATATCATAAGCACTCTCTCACACTCGTGTTTCATCAACCCCCTCTGAAGGCCTGAGTTAGGGCTCTTATAAAGACTATTACATCTTGTGGTGCGGCTCTCCATACCGCACCACCTTACAATTTTATAACAGAAGGAAGGTTTACATACTTTTTATTGCCACTGTATATTTTTACAACTGTGCATACATACTGAACATAACATACTGAGAATGTTATGTTATGTTTGAATCTTACATTTGTACTTTGTGTCACAATGTCATTTATCCAGTGTTAGCTGTGCTTCCAATGTTTTATTTATTTTTTATGTTTTAATTTACAATATCATTGCCTGTTTTTGGTGTCATGTTTTTTTTTTCTATGATCTATTCATCTCTGGTTAATTCAGACTGGTGATTATGAAAACAATCAACCTCAGATTCTGAATATCAGAATGTATCTGGTCTACCAAAGCCAGAATTCCAACACCAACCAAACGGATTATTTCTACCAGAATCTGAACCCCAAAACCAACCACTCACATTTGCTATTGACATTTAACTCCCAAAGACACCAAATCAAATTCATTTGTTGCAGCATTAAGCAGAGCCGAAAAACATGAAACTCTAAGGTTTATTTCTCTTGAACTTCTGGCCACTGAAGCTCACAATTTTAGCTTGAGATTTCTTAATGATAAATGTAACATTTGTAATATTGTATATTTTAATAACTAAACATTTGTATGTAAAGCCTCCAAATACTTGTACAGTTCCTCAATTAGTGTGTGTGTGTGTGTGTGTGTGTGTGTGTTTGCATAGCCTTATTTTCTGTTATTCTAGTCTGCCTTTGTGATTTTAGCTTTTTTAAACAAATTTGTTAATAAAAATTGTACCAATTTAATTAAATCACATTCTCAAATAATATATCTTTCTTTTCAGTAAGTTTTACAAACGTATTAAATTTAAATGTTTTTAATTTTAACGTTTAATGTTTATAAATCCACAGCATTGTTTCTGTGTGAAGAAAATTGGATTGTGACAAATCTGGCAACACTGGCGCGCGCACACTCGCGCTCTCTCTCGAACACACACGCGCGCGCACACACACGCTTACCTCAGTAAAATCACGTTCATTTCCCTCCCGTTGTTTCACGCGGACATGTTGTAAATTACTACCTCATCTTACACCAGTGTTCATAATCCCGGACATTTCATACTCATGTTGCACCTTTGTTGATGTCTTGTCTTGTTTTGTCTGTTTGGTGTGTGTAACCAATAGTGTTGGTCGTTCATGAACGATTCATTCTTTTTGAACGAATCTTTAACGTGACTCAGAAGAACGAGTCGTCTCGGAGAGTGATTCGTTCATGTTCTACTGGGCGCGCATGCGCAAATCATCGCAGAACCTCCGTGTGTTATGTAGAGGAAACAGAATTGAACGGTTCTCAACGAATCTTCCAAATCCCAGTCGTTCGTTCTTTTGTCACGTGACTCTCATAGACGCTATGCAGTGCAATAGATTCAAAAGAACGAACGACTCGGACTAGAAGATCTGATGGTGAGCTGCTCATTCTGTTTATAATATGTCCTTAGCTGCATTGTAATATTTTCATTACTGGAACTACAGACAAAATGTGTGTATGTAGACGTGTTGGGGGTCTGTTTATTGAAAATGTAACATTATATTTCTGGTCAAAATAACGAAATGAACTGAATGACTCAAATAAGATTCGTTCATTTTGATGAACGAGATTCAAAGAACCGAGTCACTAAAATGATTCAAACTTCCCATCACTAATAACCAGGCGTGCGCTGGTCTGCCAAACGGAGCGACCGGGCGGCGTGCGGTTATGACGTCACTGACTGCACCGCGCCGGCGCAGCGCACCTGAGCCTGACAAGTCCATTGTCTAATGTCAGGAGGGTGCATGGATTTGTGTGTGTGGAAACATTTAAGTGCATTTGAATGCATTGTTTTGTAGATGAATGTTTTATTGTATTTTGTTTGGAACCTATGCGAGGTTTTAAATATGATTTAACTAAGTGATGAAGGGTAAAGTAATGTTTTCTTTACTAGCCGTACTTACCTATTTATGAGGAGTCCCAGGAAGGGGCGGAGTCTGGCCTATAAAAGAGGAGACCAGCCTCCAACTAATTGCTTAACCAAGCCAGAGTGAGATGGCAACTGTGGTGCCTTGAGCAAACTTTCTAAAGGTATAATTGCAGATACTCACTGTATATAATTTGTGGCTATGTTCCCCTACATTTTGCAGTTTTTTTCTTTTTTTTTTTTCTTCCTTGTTCTGTTTGTGCACCTGTAAATATACTTCACCAGTGGACTGTACATTTTCCTGGCCTTGTAAATAAATTTCACTTTGCACTGAAGTGCTATTGCGGGTTGAACATTTACCACGTCTCTAAGTGAGTGGTGTTTCTGGCTTTATCACATGGATGTTTCATAAGGGGTTAGGAGTGTGGCCTTGCACTTGACCTTGACCTTGACCAGGATCGAGGGTTTGATTCCCATCTCGGGATGTGTGTGTGTGTGTAGTTTGCATCTTCTCACCGTCCAGGGAGAGTCCCAAGATGTGCAGATTCGGTAAACTAGTGTTATCAAATTGTCTGTAGAGACAAACCCAAAATGTCTGACCCTCTTTAAACACCTTAAAGGCAATATTACATTGTGTGTGTGTGTGTGTGTGTGTGTGTGTTTGTCCAGGGTGTGTCGTGCATGTAGCCATAAGCTTCCTGGAAAAGGGTCAAGGTCCCCGTGACCTCATATATAGGATGAATGAATGAATTGATGAAAGTTTAAATACACCAAGTCATTATTTGGTAATATTGCTTTAAAAGCAAGTTGCTGGAATACAAACCTCCAGACAACTACAGTCAGTGTGACGACTTTAGTTTTATCAGACAAGAAGACGTTCCACGCTTTTAAATCAGCCCTTTCTGAAACACTCTAGCCAGTCCATCTAACACCACCACCACACGTGTAAAGTCACAGAGATCACACTTCATGTGAACTGACGCTCTTAACCTTGATCATGATCTAATGTCCTGTGCTTGCTGACTGAATAACTGCATAAATAAGCAGGTATAAAGTTGTTCACAATTATACAGATAAGAAGCATATCTATTGTGCTTAGCAAAAAGAGCTAAAGATATGATCTAATGAGTTATTAGACATACAAATGCATCTTAGACACAACTAGCAAAGTTATATCAGTGTATGCATGAAAAGGAAATAACCCAACAAGGGTGTTTTTAAAAACACTGAGAACTTACAGAGCTACTTCACACGAAAAACAAGGGAGAGAGAGAGAGAGAGAGCAGGAAAAGGGGAGGGTTCATGCTTTTAAATGACACTGACACTGATGATGTATCTCTTGGTTTATCAGCAGAGAGATCACAGTGTTTCGACATTGTAAGTGGGAGGGACTTAAAAGTTTAGTAAGTTGCATACACACACCACAGAAAGAGGAAATGATCAAACACCAGACTGCTGGAAAAGATGTAAAAATTACACAGATAAAATCACAGACAAAAGTCTCTCAATAGTGGACTGGAGTTTGTGTGAACATCAGTGAAGCTTGAGTTCAGTACAGAATGAAGACGCTCCTCATCATCATCACCTTCTACCTGATCTCAGGTCAGTTATTCTACTTTAAATATCTAACTACAGAGTAGAGCAGGAGGAACCTTTCTGATTCTGTGCTGCAGTTATTTTAATGCTGAACTGTAGCACTGAGAGAATGTGGAGGTGTTTATCATTAGAGAAATGACTGAAATCCTTTCATTTTGATTGACAGGTGCAGTGCACTGCTCTGATGTGATTGGTTCTCCTGGAGGTCGTCTCATAATTCACTTCAAACACTCAGTTAATTTCGGATCTCCTGTGTATTTCTGTAAAATGAAAACACAAACAGAGTGTGAAGATTTAATAGTAGCTGAGGGAGAACAGTTACACACAGGGGTTCATCAGGACAGATTTACTCTGTTTACCTCTGGTGGAGTCACTACGTTAATATTCAGAAATCTGAGTTTACAG
>JAAGKR010012890.1:0-15312 GCA_011419295.1 Clarias macrocephalus
TATTATTATTATTATTATTATTATTATTATGATTATTATTATTATGATTATTATTATTATTTGAGGTTGAAGTCCACGTACATGTCTGTGTGTCTCTCTGTCTAACTTATTAACACACAGAAATCACATTCTGTAAGGTCGAGTATCTGACGCCTTGTTTACACTAAGTTGTACTTCTTTGGTGCTCAGACAAATACACTCCCTGTTCGGTAATCGGAGAGAAAATCACAGATGAGAAATGGAAAAAGTCGATCAGATAAAGATGAAGTTTTGTCTTAAAACGACTCCGGCGTGTTAAAATTCACTTATACCACTTCAGCGCTGTTATTTCAGCCAAAGTGAAAATATGAACTAATCCCAGTAAAAATATTCACTTTATCTTTTCTAATTAATATCTATTGGTGCAGGTGTTTGTTTACATTGAGACAGTAGCGCATTAGTAGATTATTTTAAAGTAGATTATTAAATCCCACACATAACTGTTCATAACATCACTTTTACTCCACATTTAGATTCACTGATGGTGCAGATTAAACTTCAGCCAGAGATCTCAGTATTGCAAAAGTTTAATGGACAGACAGACATACAGAAAATTTATACAGAAAAAAGAGTCTGGTTTTGGGTTCTCCAGTGTATGAAATGTAAATATATCATTGAAAGATTAAATTCTGACCAACGTACAGACACTTTTCTTTCAGACTTTTTTTTCACTATCATATGTCGGGGTGGGAAGGGTGATGACGGGTGTCCCTGGATGAGGTGCCAACTGATAATAGGACATACGCACAGGCAAACAAATGTGGAAACACCAATCAGGTTTCAGTGCATGTCTTTGGATAGTGGAGGGTAGAGGGACCCGAATAAACCCACAAAGCATTAGGAAACCATGCGAACTAATTCCAATTCCACAGCCTGGTGGCTAGATTAAAACCCCCAGCCCTTAGAGGCGTGAGGCAACATTGCTAATCATTCCCCTTGAGATAGGGTTTAATCAGGTCTAGGGTTTAATCAGAACTTCAAGGAACCACAAACTAACCATCTTTATTTCAAGAATTTATTTCACAAATGCAAAGCAAAATGAAGCACTAGTAGCTACTGTGTGAATGGGAAGATAGACACACAAAGACATTCACAGATGGAGAACCTATGCTGGAGTTTATAAATATCACCAAGATGAGATCTTAAATCAAAGAGCAAAAAAGTAGGACAAGTAATGGTGGTCAGTGATCGGTCATTAGGAAGATAGCATGACACATAACATAATCACAACTCAGTCAGACTGTGCACACCGGTGGTGAGTTGTTTGAACCTGCACTCTAAAAATCATAAAACCAACAACTGTAATGTGAACTGCAGAGTCATACTGAGTGCAGGATCATAATTGGCGTCTGCTCAAAAAAGTTGCTAGATGCACTGCCTCGGCAAAAGAAAAAAAAAAAAGTCCCACACTCTTCGATTTCATTTCGACCACTTTTAGCTTTGATTACAGCACACAATGTGGTGTCCAGTTCATGTGTGAAAATACTTCCTCATGCTTCCAGAACCACTCTTTCACAATCTTAGTCCTGGAAAATGGAAGAAAAGCTCCATAGATGTGATAACCTGGTCATTCAGGACATTCAGGTCGTCACATAACGTTGCTGAACCTAAACCTGACCAACTGAAGCAACTCCAAATCATAACATTGTACAGGCTTGTACAGTGGGCAATATTGCATGATGGGTTCATCAATTCATGTGCTTCCCTTCTTAACCTGACACGCCAGTCGCTCTGGAATAGGGTCAATCTGGACTCATCAGGTCACATGACCAGTCCAGTCATTATGCTCCTTTG
Organism: Clarias macrocephalus; assembly: GCA_011419295.1. Lineage (NCBI taxonomy): Eukaryota > Metazoa > Chordata > Actinopteri > Siluriformes > Clariidae > Clarias > Clarias macrocephalus. Next base: position 1,834 of record JAAGKR010012890.1, read on the forward strand.
CTTCTTTGCAGCTAAGTCAAACCTCTGAGTAGCTCCATGACGCTCAGATGTTTGTACTGTATGTCAACTTTGGGTCACGTCCTGTGTTAGATATACGATACACTCGAAAGGAAATCATGAATATCTGTTTCAAGCCTTCTACCCCAATACATCGGTAAAGCCAGACTGTGAGCAACACCATCAATTGGAAAACAAGGCTCTCACGGCTGTATTTATGAGGGCCATAAGAAGGGTCAAAGCACACAAGTTTATACATGTCTTTGTGGCGATGGTGATTTTGGTCTACTTTAATGGTCACTAGCTCTGACATGAACGACCCAGAATGCTTTTCTGCTTATAATTTATTTTAAGGGAAACATTCTTCAACACGAACTAGGTGTGTGCGGGTATGCAGATATCCAGTCCCACCTGTACCCAAAGGTATTTGGACCACTTGAATCTGTTCCCACAGGCAGCCTTGACCAATCCTGTCCACTCCCAAAGGAATTCTCACCAATCCCATCTGCTCCTGTGGACATTCTTGGCAAAACTGCTCCTGAAGGAGACCCATCCCACTCAATCCTGATCGCTCCTAACCAATCACAGCCACTCCCGAATGCTTCCATAGAGCTTGTACAGATAGTTTTATGAATCACACTTGCTCTTGTAGACACGCTTAACCAATGCCCCCATCTAATAAGGAATTTGGACCAATTTCATCTACATTTAATGTAATATCCACACAGGCTCTTAAAACAATTAGTCATTTAAACCACTGTGCCCACGATAGAGGAGTTATTAAAGACGAATAAATAAATGGCAATAAATTTAGCATGCTGTGAAAGATAAGCACCCAGCATGATCTCATGCTAATGAATGTGCCCTTTCTTTGTCCCACAGGCTTCATATCTGATCTCTTGCCCACACAGACCATAAAAAAAAAAAAAACTCGGCTTATTATTTTTTCTTTAATTTGGTGGCGACAGAGTGTTAGTGGTTGCAAGTATGCATCGGTCCTATGGAGCTGGTGGTATCTCAGTCCCAGTGCATATATCGCTAGCAGATACATACCTTTAAATATTTCGAGCCATGTTCTAGACCATGTAAAACCCAAACTGAGCAAATAAAGTATCATATTCTTGAAATGTCATCGCAATGCCTAAAAGTTTTTTCAATCATTTTTTTGCCTTTTTTTAATCCAGTTCCAGCTTTTTCTTTACCCATACTGTAGTTGAACAAGTTAACAATCAATAGTTAATTAATCACTGCTAATTGATGCTAACCAGACACACAGACAAGTTTTGTTTAAACAGTTCCAGCGCCAGACTTCAACATATCTACATTGACCTCAACATGTACATTTTCTATTTTTTTATTCCTTAAAATCATTACTAATGTGTTTCATTTTACACACAGCACTGATTCGCTCCCTCCCCTTGTATCTCTCACACGTTAACACACAGACCCATCTGTCAATAGCCCCGCCCCTTTGCGCGCACACGTTGGCTGTGCACGTGAAGCATCCGTGAACATACAACACTTCAGGCTGGTGAGCAGTTTGTTTTGCTAAAGTCTTTTAGAACCACAGTGGTCAGTCTTGTGACAGAGCTCTCAGTGAAAATAAAGATGGTGGGAAGGGAAGTGGCGTGTAAACAGGCCGAGTCAGTCTGGTGTTCCTGAAATGAATCGTGGAGACCCGTGAAATAAGTTATTAATGATCATGTGCAGTAGAGGTCTGGCCTAAGCTTATCTAAGCTAACACTAGACTACAGCTGTAGACTTAAATTCCTAATGGAAATCAATGGAAATTGATTCTCTTTACTATCCCATAAGAAAGTTTACCATAGTATATCGTACCATGCGATTTTTGTCACTACTATGGAACTTATTTGCTGGTATAGTACATGTAACACACTATGGCACATGGTTTTCCCATGGTAAACACTTTGTTACAACAATACTGTGCATGTATGACGCATTGTTCTACCATGTACATGTAGATACTCACTCACTCACTCACTCACTCATTCATCATCTATACGCTTAATCCTGTATTCAGGGTCACGGGGGGCGGAGCCTATCCCAGGAGACTTGGGGCACATGGCAGGGTACACCCTGGACAGGGTGCCAATCCATCGCAGGGCACAGACACACACACATACACTCACTCATTCACTCACACACTACGGGCAATTTGGGAACGCCAATTAGCCTAACCTACATGTCTTTGGACTGTGGGAGGAAACCGGAGTACCCGGAGGAAACCCACCAAGCACGGGGAGAACATGCAAACTCCATGCACACAGAGATGGGAATCGAGCCTGGCCGGGGATCGAACCCGAATCCTGGCGGTGTAAGGCGACAGTGCTAACCACTACACCACCGTGCCGCCAGAACACATACAATAATGTAAAAAAATTATATTTGACAAGGACCAGGATGGTAATTTTTGTATAATACGGCACTTTTTTTTTTTTACTTTACTAAACTTGGTGTCACTGTGGTAGTTTTTCCTTTTCCTAATGATACTTACATTAGACCTTACATACGATACTTATACATGATAAACAATACACAAATGTTAATCAATACAAAAATACCAAGGTACTTACTTTCAAAGTTCAGCTGCTATCGAGTATAGTGCTGCGTGTACTACGCCATATCATTAGTATGTACAAACATACCCTATTAGATACCTGCTGAACTCTGGTAGCCACCGTGGAACCCCTTCAGAACCACGGTATTGACACACCATAGTACTACCACTGTACAAACTGAAGGCCACAGTACCAAACGTGGCGCTTTATAATAAAGTCCTACGGCGCCTATGAAGTAATATTATGAAATGTTATGGCTTTATAGTAAAGGATTCACCGTTTGAACCGCTAAAGTGCTGGAACACGATCCAACCATACAGTAGCACTATGACTAAGAAGCAGAAGGTGTTCCTTGAACTGTCTGCATTATCTGGACTCTACAGCTCTTTGGTGAAGCTTTTGGAGATGATCCCGATATTGCCAGGGAATGCCTTAGTTCTTTTCAACTCCAGTTTAATGATGCGTATGGACATTTCTCTAAAAATACATCTGTTCTGCCATTGGCCTTCTGCTGAGTCAATACACTTATAACCTAATGGTGGTGTGCCAAGGCCTTTGGCAGAATGCTAACACTCTCTGATTTAACTAAATGGTGTGTTTACACTGTTAAAAAAAAAAAAAAGATCCATTTACTAGCTTCTTGGTATAAAATGGTTTAAAACAATTTAATATCTTTGCAATTGTATTGTTATTAATGTATTTCCATTGTGGCTTCTAGAGTTAATATGAAACTGGGGAAACATTCACATTTGTTTAATGTTCCCAGTTCCCAGTCCATTGGACCATATCAAACTGTAATGAACACAAAGTGCATCAGTGGGTAAAATAAAAATGATTAGACACTCAAGATTGTTCGGCATGTCCGCTGCACATGAGGAATTTGAAAGCGCATCTCAAGTCACTCGCGTGTGCTTCGCTTTTAATATCGCTCACCTGTATGTACTGTAATCACTGTAAAAAGTTCTCAGCTCAGGGCTGGAAATTAAAGCCCGGGCCGTGAAGTGCCCCGTGCGTTCCGGTGTGCGCTTCACATCTCCTGCGGCAGGAGCACATCTCCTGGCCACCTGATGCCGCCTGCTAAATGAGGAGGAGCTCTGAAACGGGCCAGAGACAGCAGGCTGTCTGCGCTCTTCAAAACCCACGACAGACATCTAAGCATTTGCGGCTGGAAAGCGCTCATTTAATTACTTCCACCACGCTGCGGCAGCTCCGTGAGAGCTCGGGGAAAAAAGAGGGGGATCTTACCGTACAGACGGAATTGCAGCAAGAGCTGACACAACAGCAGCTTTTCAGGATTCACAGCAGAGCTTCTTAATAAACACGTACCCCCTATCATTTTTAGACACTCTGTTAGAAGATTCAGAAACATAACTAGGTTTCCAAGCCTCCAGTGGTTCAGTGGAAACACGTGTAAACACAGAGACTGACCAGGGATGCAGCGAAACAACCTCAGACCACCCACATTTCCCCAGGATCGATTGTGAAATACGATCAGCAGCAGGTTCCCAAGCTTCAGGATGAAAACACGAGAAATCAAGCCTGCATGAAACATCTCCAGCATGTGGTCCGGACTTTTTCGACCAATCCTCATTAGTGGCAAGCAAACGGCCGCTGGGCCGGTCCTCCTGAGCTCTCATTAAACGCTGCCTGTCATCCAGCGCCTCCCTAACACCAAATCAGGGTACAAAACCGCGCCTTGCTGCACCCGCCTATCAGGGTTAAAGGTAAGGCTTGGGCGAGGTCGCATTCCCAGCATTCCAATACCAAACCTATTGCATGAAACAATTCTGGTTGTCCGCTAAAGCCTGGCAAAACTTTTCTTATTGATCTTAGGTAACTTTTGCCAGACATGGACGAATGGAAAGGATCGAACTTCCCCCTATTTCTACTTATATACAGTATACAATTTCTACATCCTGGCATCAGCATGCCGTTCCTCGTCACATCCTATGTGGATGTAAATTCCCGGCTCTAATGAAAGGTGAGACTCTCTGTAAAATCACAAGGCCTTTGTTCTCTGATTGTGAAATCGTTATGACTCACTCGCCTCTCAGTGCTCGGTAATGACAGCCACCCGCCGTCAATCAGCGCTAATCAGAAATATTCAAAGGGAATAAAACCACATAATGGGCTTGCTTAGTCCTTGAGGGGGTTATGCTGCGGTGAGCACACAACAGCACAAACAAAGCAGTTTGATTATGCAGTTTTCTGCTTTTTCTTTTTTTTTTTTTTTCTTTTCTCGAGGTAGTTGGGAGTGTTTGATATTCTCTCACATCTTTAAAATGTATTTGTGAAACAAAAATGAGAATCTGTCAGGTTTTTTTTTTTTCCTCTCTCTTCCTCTTCTCACTCATTTCTAACTAACTCAGTTTGTCTACGCTGTTAAACTTGAGCCTGTAATAATAATGACAAAAAGTACAAATCCTAAACAAACAAGAATCAGATTTTTTTTTTTTTTTCAGATTTTACGGGACGTAGCGTCGTTTCCTCCAACCTCGGCAAGAACACTCTGCTAGGTGGAGAGGCTATGCTACGTTACCCCTAGGAGAGAATATTTCATTGAATGTGTGTGTGTGTGTGTGTGTGTGTGTGTGTGTGTGTGTGTGTGTGTGGTGACCTGACATCCTTTTCAGTGTGTACTCTGCAATGCACCATGGACCTGACCAGGATAAACTGCTTACTTACAGTATGTAAGAAAAAAAATCCCACGGCTAAACTTTCCTAAACTCCTTAGCATTAATGCCTGAACATGAGAGCGTGTCAATTCCGTCTTGTCCAGCTCTTTCTTCCTCTCTCTTCTCTCTCATTGTCTCCTCTTCTAAGCATCTTATAGAGTTTGAATTGAAAAGGCTCATTGCATTTTTTAATTTTTTTATTTTTCTCCCGAACATTTTTGTCGGAACAGTTCAGTCAGAGAGCAGATCTGTGGGTTTGGGATTCAGCGCTGCAGGCTACCCGCGCAGGAAGGCCACTGGAGAACAATTAACTGAGCTTATGAAGCAATCCTTCCAGAGTCATTTTTGAACTTTGAGTTCAGGGTCAGTCGCCATGTAAACCGCAGAAAACCGGTTCTCAAAACCCTTCAGTGTGGAGGGGATTCCTGTCCGAAAAAGCAGACGCACGGCGCGTCCGAAACAAACCAGCGACGGCTCTATTACAAACATGAACACGGCACTTTGAAGTAGTTCAAAGCGAAAAAGAACCGGGAAATGCATCCACCAGCAGATTTCACTGGTACACCGTTTCTGATATCATGTTGCTAATCGCCTGGAAGGTTTCACAGTCGAACCTGTAGCAGATGTTTCCCGGGCGAATGTTTGGTTTTGATCCTTTAGTTGCGAAACGAGGTGGTTTGATTTTTTTTCGTCATAAAAGACGATCATCAGACGGTTTCCTGCTTCGCAGCCTCTGGCAGAGGAGCTCGTTTACTTTTCCGTGGAGAGCTAAGCCGATTTGTAATACGAGAGATGGTAAAAGTCCAAAGTAAAATGGAGAATGCTTGGAACGCTCAATGTTCTCAAATGGCCCTGATGGCCCCATCACTCTAATGAGCTCTCTGTCTCGCTTTTGCCTGAAGCAATAGTTTTGCTCTCGATGACCATCCAGCGCCACTAAGAAATCGGTTAAATGAAGGCCTTCATCAAGGGCTCGAGACACCAAAATAGAAGCTTTCCTACTGTGCAAAAGCAAAGGAAGGAAGAAAGAAAGAAAGAAAGAAAGAAAGAAAGAAAGAAAGAAAGCCCTACATTGCGGCATAGCTTAGCATTCAATATGGTATAATGGAGTTCTTATATCACATGCTAATTATAAATCTCACCTGTGTCAGCTATCATGGGAACAATCAGGGTCCCTGAGAGCTGTTACAGTATTCTCGTGTGAGACGAGCAGTCGCGCGCGCGCGATCAGGTGTTACGACGTCCGACGCCAAATCGTCCGTTTCTGTTGCTGCTACGGTCTTTGTTTTTGGGCGCAAGCGGAGGCTGCGAGCAGAGGAGCTCATTTGCATGGAAATTGTTGTTGATTGCGAATAAAGCATGTTTCACTGTATATACATAAACAGTTCCACCGAATGCTGCGCGAGTAGCAAGAACGCATTAGACCAAATCAGATCATGTATTCATATCGTGCTGTGATTGCAAATGTTTTTTAAATTGCAGCTACAAAAGGACCATCACGGACTTGGATACATAACACAGTATTTAGCACAATAAGTCTTCTGATGCCAGACAAGCGAAACTTTTCCTGGAACTTAAATCGAACCCTTTGTGTCCTCCGCGACGTCGGCAGCGCGGCCTCGCCCGGGTCTCAGGGAGTCCGAGGAAGAGGGCTGCAGTTATATTCCTCTGCAGTTACTTGAACAGCGTTTTGTCATTTCATTTATCCGACATAATTGCTTTCTCTTGGTCAATTGCCAGTGACACATATTAGATCGTTGCTAGCATGATTCTGTCAGTCCTTATCTGTCTCCATGTCTCTGATAATTGCGTTTGGCTTTTACAACGTAGATCAGCTAAAAAACAAAACGCAAAAGAAAGAGAAAAAAAAAAAGGTGAGTAATTGATTTTTCTTCCATTTCTAAGATGAGGATCTTGTTTGCGCTGAGACGCTGCGGCCGCACCAGTGGAGCTTTTAGGCGTCTTGCTGATGTATTCGAGGGGTAAACTTGGGTGTGTTTGCATATACACATCGATGCCTGTGTGGATTTCTCAGGTACAAACAGGAAATCCGCACCGCACACACACACACACACACACACACACACACACACACACACACACACACACACACACACACACACACCCTTCATTTGTAGTGATAATAAAGCAGTCGATGTCTTTCCCTGGCTGTAACTAAACACACTGAATGCATTTACATTGAAACATTTGTGATGTGTGTCGTTATTCTGATTGTTTGACTCTGTGTGTTTGTCCTTTCTGGAAGAAGTCAGTCGTTGTGTGTCGTACTGATGTCACAGGGGGACATTATTATTGCTAGAACACTTACAGTCCAATGGTGTTTAATAGGAGAAGGAATAGCATTAATCCCAAACAAAAGCTGCTCGTTTTCTCACCTCACTTTTCATTTCAGCATCGTGATAATGGAACATCCAGAGCAAGTAATCAACGAGACAACAAGTATAATGAAAGTTGCATTTTGGAAGCTGATCTCCACATTCAAGGATCTGACGGAATGAGTGAGACGAGCTAAAGACCTAAAGTGCCGCTGCATCACCGGGTGAGTTTATATTGATCTAATACTACGCTAATAATCATCTCGGTCGGGACAGTCTGACCCGGCCCGGCCTGACGAGAATGAGAGACGTAGTGTCGTGTACAGTGTTTGATAATCATAAACAAGTGGAGTAACTGTTTAACATTTTGAAATTAAAATGCTGATTCTGTTCCTGTAGTAAACACAGTGAGAACAACCGTCCAGCAGTCTTGCCTTCAGGATTCCGTCCACGGGGTCTCTGGCTGAACACAAAGCACTGATTGGCTCACATTTCACATGTAGTCACTCGATTTAACCAATCACAGGCTGAATCTGTTAAACCAATCAAAATGCGAAAAGGGTTTACTGGAAAAGATGGGGAGCCTGGAGTTACCTCAAAGATGGAGAAAGATTTGTCTTCTTCGTTTTCATCTGATAATTTTTCCAGAATAAATTCCTCAGAGTAGGCGGAGCCATTGTGCACAGGTCAAAACATTCCGATTAAATGCTGGGAGAATGTAAATGCACATCTCGCACGTGTTGGATCAGAGTCCATGTTGGAAAGTAGATTTCAATCTGACTCAAGAAATATCGTCCATGTGAATGCAGCTAGTGTCTTCAGGCGGAGATTTTGTGCGGGTAAGAACCAGAGGTGTTGGGTAACCGTACTTAAGTACATATTTAATGTATTGGTACTTGACTTGAGTATTTTTATTAGATACTTTTTACTTCTACTCCACTACACAGCACAGCCGACATCTGTACTTTTACTTAACTACAGTATAAGACGGCGTCGCGTCACCTGACCACCCTGGTGTGTGGGATTTGAAGCGGGAGTTTCAGCACCTCCGGACTATTACGTGTAAGTACATGACTTGCTTTTACTCTGAGATATGCCTAATGACATAAAAGGTATAGCCGGTTGCAGACGGTGATGAACACGGCATGTTCACAATCAGCAAGAAGAGCGCGAGAGGGAGGTTTATTATGAAAAAGGCTCCTGCGCGCTAACACGAGCCATGTAGTTTTGACACTTAAGTAAATTTAAACGTGATACTCCTGTGTTTGTACTCAAGTACACGAGTGAATGGAGGACTTCCGTTTCTACTTGAGTGATATTTGCCTTAGGGAATCTCGACTTTTGCTCGATACAGGATTTGTGTACTTTGCCCAACACTGGCTACGATCCGCCGCACCATTACTAGCAGGTAGTCAGACCTCTGATGCCATGTTGTGGTTGTTTTCCTTTAACCTGGCGAGATTCCTACTGGTCAGAGTTGCTCTTTAATTCTGAGGAAAAGGAATCTCCAGTGCTGTATTGAGCAACAAGCTGATCTCGGGAAAGAAGATAAATACCGAAGAGAGCAAAACAAACAGCTTTTGCAAAAATACTATATGAGCATCCGAGCCAGCGCGTGTGCTGCTCAGCGATGTTTAAGTCGTTCCCCTGGCTGTCAGCCGACGCTGCGGCGGCACGACGGAGCTCCGGCCATTTGTCTGGATGAGAAATGCCGTGTCAGCCGGCCCAGATGAGCTTTTAAATGACTGTCACTTCTCCTTCTATTTCAAATGGCTGTGTGTTATGGCATCCTATAGGCATTCACTTTATTTACGACCTTTACCCTACGCCACTTTCATTTATGGGCCAGAATATAAACTTGAGCAAAAAAAAAAAAAGAAGAGAGAAGAAAGATTCGGCCTTGTGTTTTTCACAGCTCGACAGCCTTTTCTTTTACGGCGTGAATAGCGAGCGAGGGAGCCGTGGCGTCTGCTCATTAAAAGCGCATTACTGTTTAATAAGTGCGGTGAAGCTGAGAGGGAGGTGTGTGAGCAGAGAGGGTACGGATGTGGGAAGATCTTAGAAATTTGTTTTAAAAAATGAAGATGGGTACGGCGAGTATACCAAGAATGAAAATCTGAGATATGCACAGCACTTGACAGGACCAGGCGGCCTTCGGGGAGCTCGCCGGGTCAAACTGAACACTCTGAGAGTTAATTAAGCTGCTGCTATGTTGGAGGTAAGTTGGGAGCTGGGTGCATACACACTCTGGAAAGGTTGATAAGACAATGTAGGGCAGAAACAGCAAGGAAATGGAGAGAGGAAAAGCAGAAGCCTACTTTTTTATCATGGGCATGTCTTATACAGAATGCAGGTGCTCTATAAAACAATCCTTTTATATATATATATATATAGCATAGCATACTGGTTACTTTTTAAGCACAGCTTTCTGGGAGAACTGTCAGCAAGGGAGACAATAAAGAACTTTCTGGAAGAAAAAAAAGGTTTTAAATTCTTACTTATCTACAGTAATTTACCATTAAATCCTTAAAACTCACGCGGCGGATCAGCGCCGGCAACACAGCGTTGGTCAATGACCGATTTAAAAAAAACAACACCAACTGATTATATGGAAGTCCTGCCAGTATATAAGTGTGTGTGTGTGTGTGTGTGTGTGTGTGTGTGTGTGTGTGTCGACAAAGGGGCGGCTTCAGACATCCAAGTATGGATTTGTGCTTTAGTATACGTCAGATAGAACCAACGTTATCATTACAGTTTTACTGTGTATATCTTACTGCTGTTGGAATATGAGAATGACGTCACTACATGTATATTATAATGAGTTATAATAAAATTATTGAAAACAACCATAAAAACATGTCCGCATATGAATCGGTGCTATTGTTTTGCCGATGTGACCCATTTTTAAAAATTTTTTTTTTATTCTTTGCCCAGCCATGATTGTATAGTTGGTGAAAATGAAATAAAATTCAATTCATCATGCTCCCTAGTTTGTGCTGAATAAAAGATATGTCACTGTATTGCGCAATCCTGAGCCATATTTATTTTACAGTATTTATTAAAACATTGTATGGAGGGGAAGTTAAAAATGGTCTTGGTTTTAAGGGCTGCTGCTTTTTTCTTTAAAAAAATAAATAAATAAAATAGCATATAGTATACAGTGTGTGTGTGTGTGTGTGTGTGTGTGTGTGTGTGTGTAGATATATATTTATATTATGAGGAAAATATATTATTTGACGTACAGTGAGCTTCTTTTATACCAAGTACACAGAACTGCCGAGTCCACTTTCTATTTCTGTCTCGCTCCATGTCTCAGATTTTTTTCCCCCCAACTGGTCAGCATTTGCTGGCTTGACTTCAACATTTCCAGTATCTTGCATTTAAACACTGTTTTATTACTCTGTGGAATCGTGACACACGTTTACTTGTAACATCACAGGTACCGAGTCTGAGCCTCGTATCCACATCGGGAAAGGAATATTTTTGTACTTTTTAAGCTAAAGATTTTCCACTTTTCTGTATACATATGATATACAGTATCGAACTGTTAGATCCAACTGAGTAATCTGATTGGACGAGAGGCTTGTCCTCTTAAACAACACACTGTCTCGTGTAGAATCACTTCTCAGAGTTGTCTCTGAACCGTCCATGTTGTTCTGTTAGCCACAAGGCTAACTAGCTTCCTGAAGGCTGAATCCCAAATTCCGCTCTAACCCCTGAACGAGGGCACTACTCGGTGTGTGGAACAAAGGATTGTACACCCTACGTAGTGCACTAGCTTTCCAATTAAACACTATTTGGGATTTGACCCCAGAACCCTGCAGTTAATGGAGCTGATATACAGTATATAATGAAATAAGTGGAAATATCATGTGAATCTGGTAAGTTTTCCAGGACTGTCCGCCACCTCCATGGTTTATTCTCCCCAACATTTGGCGACCTGTAAGAATTTAAAACTACTTTCACCTCCTGTTAATTACACTAACTGTCAGTCGTGTTGGTGGAGCAAAGTAACTGGTTAAATAACGAAACCCATCATAATCTGTTGATGATAAACCAACAGTTTTTTGTGGATCGGTTATATAAACACAGTATCACACTCGAGGTCGTGCTGTTGTGCTGAATATCAGGTTTAAACCTCTCTGGTTTTTCATGATCTCCACTGTGACTGTCTCCCTCCAAACTTTTTTTTTTTTTTTTTGACTATGTTTACAAAGTTCCAGCGTTGTCGAGAAAGCAAACCTCTTTGAAACGAGAACAAAATGATCCTCCTCGGAAAAAAAAATAAATAAATAATGCTTTCTAATTCCATTTCTATTTCTATATTTTTCACACTGGAGAAGAAGAAGCCTCCTCTGTCCCCTGTCCCTGGACCAGTCATTTTTAGTCTCGGCTTAACACCATATGACAACTAATTTCCGAAAGTCTCTCTGTAATGTATAATTTGCCACCTAAAATATGCAGCGAGAACCTTGGGACTCGTGCCTCTCTTCTGGCAGATCCAAGCCGGCTGCAGATCTTCCCGGGGCCTGGCCGAGGGCACGAGAGAAACTTCCTCGGGCTTCGCCACGGGGCGAACAGCGCTCACAGGAAGTGGGCTCCGCTTCAAATGGCGGGAGGTGATTTATGAATTCGGTTTGTCCGGGCTTTGTGTGAGAGGCTTCAGAGGAACCCGGAGAGAGCGCGAGAACCGAGCCGGAATCTAAAGTGGAGAGCCGCGTGTCCGTTTTCTTGAAAGCGACCGGAACTTTAAATGTGCATGATTTAATACGGAGGCGGGAAACAAAACCGTTCACGACACGCTAAGGTGCCTAGGAATGCATATTAGTGGGTTTTCTTTTCTTTTTTTTTTTTTTTTCCATCTCTTCAGAGCTCTGGAGAAATTCTGCAGATCTACAGTTTAATGTGTGTGAACGTGCCCCTCAGGCCACACTTCACTTCTTCTCTCACTTGTTTACTTTCATTCCAGGCGCTTGTGTCTTTGGGCTGCACGGCTTCTTTTGCTCAGTGGGATTAAATCTGCATGATGTGTGCGTATATATATATATATATATGTGTGTGTGTGTGTGTGTGTGTGTGTGTGTGTGTGTGTGTGTGCTTGTGGGATGAACATGACTGATAGTGGGAGAGCTCTTCATTGTCTACGCTCCTCATTTACGCTCATATCACAAGCGCCGTGTGGACAGCCAGCGTGAAAACAGCAAATTAAGCTGCTTAATGTTTCTCCAGTCGCATACAAATGGTTTTGTTATGGAGAAAGAAAAAAACAAGGTTCGGAGTCAATAGCTTAGATTTGAACGGATTACTGAGAAGATTGTCTTTTAGGACGTTTTGCATATTTGTGTGTGGTGTCATTAGTTTTATTAAGCTACGCTCTCTCTCTCTCTCTCTCTGTTTTTTTGGGGTTTTTTTTCTCCGTACTGTTTTCTCTTTAAAACTCTTATATTATACGCCGCACTCTGTATACATGAACATGCCGAAGCTGGAAGCTGAGAACATTTAATGGTTCCATATTTTAATATTTTACTTTCTTTAACAAGTTAATGCAGGTTTCAGAGCTCCCTCAAAGTGTGTGTGTGTGTGTGTGTGTGTGTGTGTGTGTGTGTGTGTGTGTGTGTGTGTGTGTGTGTGTGTATTTGCTTTAGCTAAAATACTACTATTTTAATCTTCAGTTTTACTTCACTTCCAAATCTGCTGTTTCAGTGTCTATGCAAATGAGCTACTGCTAAGCCACGCCCCCAACCAGACGCCCCATCCCGGGGGAGGGGATTTTATTTTATGGTGTCTCATTAGGGTTAAAATCTGTTTTGCTTAATTATTTTTTATCATCTTTTTTTTTTCTTGTGGTGCACACAGACACACACACACACACACACACACACACACACACAC
>JAAGKR010012891.1:0-13875 GCA_011419295.1 Clarias macrocephalus
GAGAGATTTTAATGTAACATTAGTTAAACCATAATGTTTGAGATATTATAAATCGAGCCAATCTAGTCATGCATTTATTTATTCCAAAAGATTACGTTTATAACACACGTAAATCTGAGTATTTAAATATTGTGATTAATTGTGATGTATCACAGACTATGACTGTGATTAACTAGATTCAAATTTGTAACTAATTGACAGCGCTAATAAAAACGAGTCTCAAGCTCCAGCTCTGTTCTGTCTTTTTCTTCTTCGTACCCTTGAGAGTGTTGAAGAACGGCACCGCCGAGGTCGCAGTCTGGACAGGCCACTGACGTTCACACTCATGAAACTTTGTTCATATGAAATCCAAAAAGATCAGTGGTATCTGTTCAGATTCCTACACATTTACCCTGGGAGAGTGGGAGAAGAACCGGAGAGGTCACTTTCCGTGTGAAAGGATGAACCAAAAATATGTATCTGACTCGGAGAAAACAAAAATACTCCAGATTAGACCCGGTCCACCCAGGTCACAGGCTCGAGGTCACAGAACAAATTCCGGAGCTTGAATCCGGGCCGCGGAGCAGCGGGCGGCCGGGACGGTATTTATATTTAGCGTTTAAGGCTGCTAGAAATCCCTCAACCAAAACCACTTTCATGACTCAAACCTCAAGCTGGGATTGCGAAGATATTCATCAAGTCTGTAAGGAAAGATCCTCGGAAACAAAGACGTCGTCGTTAGAGTTTCATTTCTATGACGGCGCGACTTGGCCAGGAGCTCCAGATGTGAACAGTGTCTCCATGAGCCACGGATTTTAAGAGAAACATATTTTTAATTAGCGAAGACAAATATATACACTGTATATATGATTACTGATGTAGTGATGTTTTTGGTGAAGGTGTATTGAAGGAGTCTCCGGTGTTACTGCTACAATACGCATGAGAACAGGAACCATCTTGTCTCTTATGTGTAACTAAAAACAGCGTAGAAACATCTTTCTGTTGCTCGTTAAAGGCGATACTTGTTGATAAATGACTCTGATATCAGCTGTATGATTGTATGAAACCCGCAGAACACAGAGGAATCCCACCGAGAAGGGTTTTCTCATGCCCGTCGTGTGCGAGTGTGTGCTGGTACCCACGCCTACAGCCCTGTATGTTATAAATGCGATACAGAACGAGTGGGCGAGTGAACGAGTGGGTCGGCCTCAAGTGTGTTATTCCTTTAATAAAACCCTCCCCCCAATTTTTTTTTCTTTCCTCTAAACATCTCCAACTGCCTGCCAGGTCATTCTCAAACCACTCACGCACAGACTCTGCTTCTTCTGCCACCTTTTAAGAGTGATTTATTTCCCCGCTAGAACATTTTTATAGAGTGGCAGCAGCTGTCTTTTATGTCCGGTTGTCAGTTTAAGGCAATCCAGAAACTTTTCTTGTGGCCTAAAAGCAGTTAAGTTGGATAACTAGGCTGCAACAGAACGCATTCTGGTTTCAATTTTAAAAAACACGACACGCTGGGAGAGATGTGAATCTCAGGCATGAACCAGGAACTCATTTGTGTTGCACTGGAGAAGCATTGGAGAGACTCACCATGGAGCTTTTTTACTTTTTCTCTTAACTCATGTTTGAACCATGGAAAGAAAAACCACCTTCTGAAACGTTTATCATCCGTACCAGAAGTCTTTCTCCATGTGCTCCTTGATATGAAATCTGACATTTGGTTATTTTAGTTGGCGTTCAGACGAACCAGACTAAACCCCACCTCGTCTCTTTGAGCGGATCAGGACAATCGCTGTAGTAAAGGATGAAATCATCTCTGACAGAATCATCAGTTCTGATACATTAAGAAACATCTAACGTTCTTGTATTCAGCGTATAAACTCAAGAGACCAAACATTCAAGCGAGAGACTTTTCTGCTCTCTCACCACAAGACAAACAAACAAAAAAAAAAAAAGACAAGCACTGAAGGTGACCCTGACCCAAACCACGAGAGAATCTCACAGCTCATAGCCGAAACCAAACGCCGCGGCGTCATGAGAAGGGGATACAGACTGCGGGCTGCGTAAAGTCGTCCCTCTCGGAGACTCCTGGACGTATTAATGCACACATGTTTGACACAAGGTACAAGTTGCTGCTTTCTAGACCTCATTATTTCCGTCTGCTGGCTTTGGATTGGGCGAGAACTCCGGACGAGCACATTCGTAGCTAATTACGCTAGGATTTGTCCACTACGGTTGAGCGATACTGTGCCATCATATTAATATGATACGTCATGATAGACTTTTGAGTTGTAATTACTATCGAAATGAAATTTCATTAATAAAACCAGAATCGAAAATGACATTCGAAAATCTTAAAAAGGACACAACACTCTTTTTAAACACATCTTATAGATTATGTCTCGTATTAAAGCCTCAGGATGCTGAATATGGGACATTCCTGGACAGTTTAACATCAACAAGGATTAAACAACCTGCTAATTAACTGACTTGTAATCAGAAGGATGACGGGCACGACCCTGCAGTCTGAGCTCCGAGTCTCATTCGTCTGCACCGAGGACACCATCAGACACGTGCACCAGGAGAGTGTGAGAGACTCTACACCGAACCCCCCCGCGCCCCCCCCTTCCCCACCCCCGAGCAGGCTGGAGTACATATTTTCGGAGGACATAAGAGTGGGAGGTTGGGTACGGACTTGTTCTGCACATGGTCTAAATTTACGCAGCTGCTGCCTTCTGGGGATTTACTCGAGACATAGGAGGAGGGTTTTGAGGGGCGGAGCCGGGGAAAACGGAGGGAAAGAAATGCAAACAAAGGGGTGGGGAAAAAAAAGACATGAACGAATGTGCAGACGACTCAGTGTGTGGCTCGGAGCTGCAGTGGACATCAGATCAAAGAAGACAGTTTTGTTTTGGTTGGAGCTTTGATCCAAAAATCTACATGACACGAGATCTGAAGAGAAGGTTCTGAGTCGGTG
Source organism: Clarias macrocephalus (assembly GCA_011419295.1). NCBI lineage: Eukaryota > Metazoa > Chordata > Actinopteri > Siluriformes > Clariidae > Clarias > Clarias macrocephalus. Next base: position 2,957 of record JAAGKR010012891.1, read on the forward strand.
CATAGGGTTCGCATTCGTCTGATGAATAAAAAAAAAATAATTCTCTCCGAATAAACGCCTGGCCAGTCTAAAAATCGTTCTTCTCCCTATAGGCTCATGGCATATCTATTGGTTTTAGTTTCTTGTAATTCTATTATTGATGAGCTCATACTGGACTGAACTGATCCAATTTGATCCAATCATCATTATTTCTCCACTTTAAAGGAATACTTAATTTTTTACTTTAGTCTGCCTTAAAGCAAAATTGAGCTGCATATGGTACAAGTGTGTTACAAAAAGTCTCAGTCGTTATAAACTCTGCGTACAGTGTCAGCACTCTGGGGAAAAACTGCACAACCTCGTTCAGCGCAAAAATTAGAGTTAGAACCTGGAACGTACAGTAGGTGCATTTCTAACCTTTTTCTATTGTGCTATATGATATGAGACTAATCGAGGAGCGCTGCGCGTCTCAGATTATGGTCATTAGCTAAAATAACAACGTAAAACCTCTCAGATTGTGATAATACTGCCTACAGAAGTCACACATATGAACCAGTGTTGGTTTCTTCCCAACGTTCCCAAGTGACAATACTAACAATCTTCAGAAGGAAATGCCTAGTAATAAAAGTAAAAAAAAAAAAAAAAAAAGTTAAACATCACCTCAAACTTTCACATTAAGACCAAAAACACCTGAAAAAAGCGTAGAGTCTCTGACACTAGTGTTTAAGTTAAGATTCAGGTCTAGTCATGAAAAGGTTGTGAGGTCGAAGCCCAGGGCAACTAAAGAGCTAGTGTTGAGATCTCGAGAATCTCATCTCTAATTAAAAAAAAACATAGGAATATAAGAAGTTGACTTAAGTATGAAAGAAGAAAAGAAAAAAAAAGAAAGAAAGAAAGAAAGAAAGAAAGAAAGAGATGAGAAACTAACAATCAAAACGAAACATGTGGAACATTTAGTTTAAAAGGAAAAAAAGCATGAAGAGGAAAGAAAAATTGGGAGGAATAAAGAAGATGATGGCAGGAAATAACAGAGGGAGAATCACAAAGAAGAAGAAGAGGAGGAGGAGGAACTTAATGCAAGAACATCAAGAAGAAAAAAATACAAAAGTACAACCGAAGGAAAAGGGAATGAAAAAAGTGAGGGGTGAAAAAGTGAGGTTTAAATGGAGTGTGTGTGTAACTGGGCTGGGCTGAGATCATTTTTGATAAAGAAAGAAAGAAAGAAAGAAAGAAAGAAAGAAAGAAAGAAAGAAAAATGTATATGAATGTTTATCTTCTCTAAATAAATGGATGCTTGAGATATTTCAGATGAAAGTGCACCTGTACACCTTGAAAACCAACGCCTGGTTCATTGTAAAAATCTGCATCACAGCTGCTGAAGGATGAAAAGAGAAAAGAAAAAGAAAGGCAAAATAAAGGCAGAAATTCCTCCACAATGTGGCTGCGAGCGCTGGCACGAAACACAGCGTTGATCTTGGAAGCGTTCCCGGGATTAGTCTGCAGCTTTCGAGGATTACGCAATCTGTAGTCTCGTCTTTCTGCAGAAGCAAAATACGCTGGAGACGAATCCGGCTGCTAATCTGCCCCAGTCTTTCCCCTCGTCCCGCTCAATGGAAAACGCTGACTCGGCTTTCGGGCGTTTCATCTGGGGGATTTTTTCATGAAACAAAAGCCGCAGGAGGCTGCTTCGCTCTTCCAGGTTGGCCGACGCAGTCATGGAAGAAATGTCGGAGATCCCTGCATGGCTCGGCTCGACGACGGCGTTTAAGATGTTCTGTGGTGCTAGCGGGAATGATGATGACATCACTAATCGGTAAATATGATCTCATATTTAGGTTAGGAATAAACCACTGTGCGTCATGCTCTTATAGGAACGTAATCAGTGATGATATGGAGGTCATGTAAGTGTTTTATTCCCTTTATTACTTAAGACTTTGCCCAAGTTACAGCTTTGCCATATGACTGTTCCGTAGCTCTGACACTGGAGACTCCTTCCCCAGTGGGTGGGGTACCTTAGAGTCCTTACAGGTCGTGACAGATTAAACCAAATCCCAGCGATTTCCGACTTTGGGGTTCGTCTACAACGTTTGGTTGTGAGACATCTGTAAAGGATGTTATGACCTATTTTTGGGGATTGGAGCTCAGATAACCCAGACGTGTTGCGGTGAAAGAAATAAAAAAAAAAGGATAAAGAATTTCCCTAAAGAGGAAATCCGTGCAGTAAATGTTTTAGCGCTGAGCTCTACAGCAGCTGCGGTCTTGACGTTCAGCTCTGAGGTATTCGGCGCCAGTGGCTTTATTCCGCAGTTTCCAACTCGTAGCGCGAGGAAGGAAGGAAAAGCATGAGACGTGAGCGGTCGAATGAGACGTGAGCGGTCGAATGAGACGTGAGCGGTCGAATGAGACGTGAGCGGGCGAATGAGACGTGAGCGGTCGAATGAGACGTGAGCGGGTGAATGAGACGTGAGCGGGCGAATGAGACGTGAGCGGTCGAATGAGACGTGAGCGGGTGAATGAGACGTGAGCGGTCGAATGAGACGTGAGCGGGCGAATGAGACGTGAGCGGTCGAATGAGACCTGAGCGGTCGAATGACACGTGAGCGGGCGAATGAGACGTGAGCGGTCGAATGAGACGTGAGCGGGTGAATGAGACGTGAGCGGTTTCACGAGCTGCAGTGGATGAAGCTGCGGAGGTCTTCTCATAGAGGACGACTTCAAGATGTAAATGAATTGGCTTTAATGAATCTGATCACACATTTCCGTTTCGTGTCCATGAAGGCGTCTGTCATTTCTTGCGCTAAAGTTATGCCAGGGGTTCAAATTACTCTTGTTGGAAAGCAGGACTTTCTGGAAGTTTCTGTGAACAAGTGTACTCACTGTTGCCTGTAATCATAGTCTTAACTTCCCTAGAGCTAAAAAATTCGACTTAGGATAAAGGACAATTACCTGCCCCAATTACCTTTCTGTTTACCAAACCCAGGTTCCATCCCAGAGCGCAGTTCAGCACAAAGCGTCTTTTCACAAGCCCCGAGCGACGCCCGCAGACGTTTATAAGCCTCGCTTTTTATGGCTCAAAACCTCAACCGCTGTTGATTAGCCAATCTGTAAAAGCTGAGACGGGGATCTGCCTCTGACCTCGTTAACCGTCTCCGCGTCTCCGTTCCTCGGGGTGTCGTATTCTGAGCAGCGATCGGCCCTACTCCTGGACAAAAACACAAAAGTCAGAGTTGGCAGGCGGCCAGCATTGAGGTTTTAATACCCAGAGACAAAGCGAGTTCTGCTTCGGGGACTGTAACCTCGTCGTAACCCTCACCCCGCCCGAATTTACACCAAGGGAAGAACCTTATCGAGAAACATGAGGAGAAACACCCAGAGTTACGGAGCAAAGGGTCGTTTTCAGATGTTCTTTTACACGTCTACGCAAGACCCTTTTTTTCACACTCCAAAGAAAAATTCTTTTCATGACGTTTTATTAATTATTCCAATAAAAATGAACATCCAGGCAGCAAGTCAGTCGCTGTTATGGGAGAATCAGTGACACTCAGAGTGAACTCTCAGGATTCTGCGATGCAATTCACTGTGACGGTAAGATCACACAGATGACCTGAATACAAAGTTTTGGTTTTCCTGCCAAACTGGGAAGCTCAGAAAGTGGTTACTGGGGCAGTTCAAAAACTGGGTTAGAGAAAAGTGGGGATGTTGGTAAAGTGGATATTTGGGTAAATGTTAGATGAGGACATGGGGTTGTTGGAAAGTGGGCTAGTTTGAAAATGTAAAACTTGAATGATTGGGTTAATGTGAATTTGGGGTTAGGTGAAAAACTGGCATTGAAAAGTTCATATAGTTTAAAAGAATTGGTCTAATTCAAAAAAACAAGATTAATGATGTGAGTCTTTGTGCTGCTTTAGTGTTTTTCAACAGGCCCAAATTCACATTAACCCAAGTTTTAAACTAGACTCAGTTTTAAAACAATCCAATCTAATTTTCTAAACCGACCAAACTTTGTTCAACTTAAGATTTTCCCAGTTTTCCCTCCAGATCAGTTTTAAACGGGTGCAAATTATGATTATAATTCGTTTATATTATTTTTAAATCTGTTATTTTTAAATCTGTGACTTTTATTTTATTTTAAACATGCAGCCGCCTTGTTTCATACATCGCCGTTGTACCCTGCATGCATTTGTTCAAATTCCTGCCTCTTTCGGGATGATTTTAAACTTTTCTGCCTAATGAATGAGTTTAAAGTTTTGTGATCTCATTCCAGAGTTAAAGGTACTGTACGGGTCGGGGTCGACTTTTTCTTCTTTAGTTTTTGCACAAAATCCATTTTTTTCTGTGTAGCGTTCCCTTATGTGAGAATTAACTGGGAATTCACACACTTTTTGGATCCTGTCCAGGAACTTTGATCTTCAGAGAGAGACAGAGACAGAGACAGAGAGACAGAAGCCTTGAGCCTCCTGCTGCTTCACGCGGACGTCACTGTCGGATTCCATTCGGCTTTTCCATCTGCGGCGGATTACGCTAACGTGCGTGCGAGGGGTCGTTTTGAATTCGAGAATTTCGCCTCCCGTGTGTGGGATCAGAGGGAAGAAGCAGCCCGAGATCTCCGCGCGGTGCGACGGCTCCACGTTTGTTTAGTCTCTTCATGCAAATAACAGATTGTGACTCGGCGTGCCAGGCGCTCGTGTTTAAAACGGCACTTATTTCTGTCACATGAGCGCAAACATAACACTCTGAGTATGCCGAGTCCCCTCGCGTATAAACAAAGCTGCTCCGACACGCCAGCCGCATCTAATTTTCTCTGTGTGTGTGTGTGTGTGTGAGAGAAAAAGCAAATCCTTCAATCCTGCTTAAGTGGACGTCTGTTTTTACGTCTGGGAGACCCCCACCCTCTCGAAAGACGTTTCCGTTTTTTCCCCTCTTGTGCATTTCAGGCAGGAACAGAGGACATCATTGTAGCCAGAACCGTCAGGAATTTTACTCCTGGTCATTTTGTGTGTGTGTGTGTGTGTGTGTGTGTGTGTGTGTGTGTGTGTGTAATTCATCACATATGATACCACACCCGAGTAATTTCTTGTCACCCTCCAAGAAGCCCAGACGCCACACCCAACATAAAAACTGTTAACAGATGAAAATAATGTCATATTAAAGCCATTTTGGCGAGGCTTCTCAGAACGGAAAGCTTTTTCCCGGGAACAAAAAAGAACGACATCCTTCCCTCGAGTCGTCATTTGTTTTGTTGTTGTTTTTTTGTGACAGAAGTGATGAATGCGACAGAAGCAGGCGCCTCAGATTTTCATCCGCGCTCCTCCATTTTGCAACGGTGCTGCGGTGCTGAATGACGCAGGAATCTGCAACTGTAACGCTCCCCTTTTGCAATGCAAATGTTTCAATGCAGATCCGAGCGGGAGAACGACAGGTCATCACATTTCTGTCTCTCTGAAGCGAAAAAGTGATGACACGGAATTCAAAGGGTTGCAGGAAGAAAAAAAAAACGCATTTTCAGCAAGTCCCTCATGTGGCACGACCGAGTCCCCGGGACACCAGCCTCATCCGAGAAGCGCACATTTGTTCCTCGCACCTCTGAGGAGGAGAATAACTTCTGATCCTGTCAAACGTTTAAAACCCTGGTTATGTGCAGCGACATGTGAAGTCACTCAGAATCCCGAGTCTCGCTTAGATTTGTTGTCAGATTAGCTACCGGACGCTGAACCAATCAGGATGAAGAGATGAAGAATTCAGCACACATGACACACACTCACACACTGAAGTGAGAACGCTTCCCGTGTCCCTGTGCAGAACCCGACGGCCGAGTTTCCACGCAGAACCTTATCAGCATGCTGAGAACCCTTAATAAAATACAAGTTAGAACAAAAGGGATCCTGCACAGCGAGGATTCTAACGTTCCAAAACTGGGTTCGCTTTCACATGTTTAAATATTTTCCAGAAGATTAAAAATAATTACAAAACATTTAAGTGTGTATTGTGCGTTATATCATGTCGATATTACACTAATATAATCGAATGTATTACGCATTACTATGCACTATTATACACATTACGATATAATTATCAACTTTATAAAGAACTATGTTACTGAATTCTGATAAATTATTACAAATGACAAATTAATTATTAATGATGCAAACATTATTTACATTATAAATATTCGTAGTATATAGTACGTAACATTTTCAGCTGTGTGTATCTCTGATTGGTCAGGAGAGACGACCAATCAGTGGACAGTCTGGTGTATCTATTGAAATCGTTATCAGTGGTTGCTATAGCGGACACTGGGAGGTACGCTACGGTAACCATGGCAACGTATTAATGCTTCGGTTTCGCTCTACGCTTTGACTTGGTCCACGTAAAATATGGGATGGTGTAAAAAGAAATTAATAAATAAATGACAGATTCTTATGAGATGGTCTTGAACTTGGACTTGAACCTCTGAGTTAGAGATCAGTTGTTAGCTCCAGGGTGTGAACCCAGCAGGACACACTGCGTCGCAACACAATAATAACCACCGCGCCTCGTGCTGCCGGCGTTTACACTCGACTGAAGTTCCCTTTGTTTTCTCTCTCGAGCACCCTGGGTGGGATCACGGCGCCCTCATCGTAGCCGCGCGGCTCGTTGTGTTTGTGTTACAGTCCGGAAATCCAACCAACCCCCAGCTACACACAGACTCTGGGACTCAGAAAAACACACACACACACACACACACACACACACACACACACACACACACACACACAGACAGAAATGACCCAACACACCAACACATACCACTATGGAATGTGCTGAAGGCTCTGAAGCCGTGCACGCCCAATTACACACACACACACGCACACACACACGTACACACACTGACAGGGATGGATTTGTGGGATCTGATGCCTGATATGCAAAAGTTCTTACATGCAAATCCACAACACACACAGAGCGATAACCACCTGCACCTTTATTTCAAAAAGCAACAAGACACAAAAAAATGTCCAAGTTTAAAACAGTTTTTAAAATCTAAGACCCAGATGCGTATGTGCATACGATTGATATTACCGAATCGTTCTCCTCACTGCGATTTCTGTGCAGGATTAACACACAAATGCTTTCCTGGTTTTGTTTTTTAATCCAAGACATGGAATTTCAGGACCAGAGCACAAAAAAAAAACAACAACCTTAATGCATTTCAGAAGTAACATCTGCCCAAGTGCACATTGCTTTAAAAAAGTTTAAAACAACTTGTGCTTTTTCTTTAGAAAATTCCTTGCAGGTCTTTGATGCGACCAAATAGTTTGAGAAACTTCATCATTATTATTATTATTATTATTATTATTATTGTCTCATCATCTATATCGCTTTATCCTCATACAGAGTCGGCGGGGGGGCGGGGGTTAGGAGCAGGGAGCCTGGAGCCTATCCCAGGAAAACTTAGGTCCACGGGGCGGGGTACACCCTGGACAGGGTGCCAATCCATCCATTGCAGGGAACACAAACTCTCACGCTCATTCACACACAATTTGGGAACACCATTTAGCCTAATCTGCATCAACTCTTTGACTCTAACCCGGACCCTAGAGGTACTAACCACTACGCCACTGTGCCGCCTATTATTACTGTTATTATTATTATTCAAGTCAAGTCAGCTTTTATTGTCATTTCAACCATACACGGTTCAGTACATAATGATAAGAAACAACATTGTTGCTACACACCAAAAAGATTAAAAATAAAAAAAAGACAACATAAAGTGCACTTGCAAATGTGCAAACAAGAGCAACATCATGACACAATAGATTATTGTTATTATTATCATCATCTGCCTCGGTAAAGCAGCGCCGCTGCCACCAGGGGGCGACATTTCACATGTGTACATTTTTGTATATATACGCTTTTAACTTTTTCACTTTAAAAAAATTATAATTTGTTTATTATTATTATTATTATTATTATTATTATTAAAATCAATATTTCATTAATTTTCTTATAATTGTTCTTTCCAAAAGTTCCGACTTAAAAATATATTGAAAAAATAACAGGATATTTTGCGGTTTAAACGAAATAAAATCTCGTTTACGGAGGACAATTAACGGCTGGTTAATTAGCGCGGTCGTATTTGCATAATTCAGTGCATTAGCATAAGAAGCGTAAGGAACAACGCCCCTTCACAGAGTCAGGAGGCAGTTTAGGGGGAAAATACGATTAACGACCCAAACATCACACACACGCGCGCGCGCGCGCGCAAACACACACACACACACACACACACACAGAGAGAGGCGAAAATATGTGCTCTCTCTTTTTTGGGCGTAAAACTCATTATCATACACTTACCCTAGTAGAAAAATCCCAGAGGAGATGAGGAGGAGAGGGACACACGGCGTCCGACAGCGAAAGTTTTAGAAAGTAAAAAAAAAAAAAAGGCGCAAAAACTAAAGGCGGGACGCGCGCGCCGCAGGTTGGGCTGGAGTAGCGCACTACGGGGCGGGAAAAGCGCGCGCTCCTCCTCTGGCTAAAAAAAAAAGGGGAAGAAAAGAAAAATATGGAACAAACACACACACACACACACACACACACACACTTTTACTCAGGGTGGAGCTGCAGTAGGGGAGGAGAGAAAAAGTGAGAGAGATGTTTTGAAATTTAGAAGAATAAAAAAAAAACATTAGGTCAGATGTCATCTAGAAAGTTTTCCATCATTACATTAATAAAAGAAAGAAACACAGTCATTACAAAGAAACAAGATGGTTTTATTTATGAATTTATTTCAAACAGTAAAGCAGTGAAAAGGGGAATTCCTCTAATATCTACTCTATACCGCTTCATCCTGTGTACACACACTCACACACAAACTCACACACTCAGTCATACACTATGGGGAAATTGGGAATGTCAGTTCGCCTCATCTGCATGTCTTTAGACTGTGGGAGGACACCGGAGCACCCGGAGGAAACCCACCAAGCACAGAGAGAACATGCAAACTCCCGAAGCGGGACTCGAACCCAGACCCTGGAGGTGCGATGTAACGGTGCTAACAGTTACGCCACGTGGGGCCAAAATGTAAATACTACAGTGATGTATGTAAATAAGGACTCAGGCATCTTAAAGAATGAGTTGCCCGGAAATAGCTGTAAAAAGTTATTCCAAAAACCTTTAAAACTGTTTTTGAGAAAAATAATCCTTTGTAGTTCCTCTTGTAAACTCATTTAAAGGTCCTATTTAAACCTTTAAAGGCCCTTTAGTTGAAGGAACCGTTAAGCCTTCAATGTACAACAAATCCAAATGGGTTCTACGAGGAACAGATAACTAACTAATCATGCAATGAGCCAGAAGCCCTTAAAGCTCAGAACACTTAAGCTAGTATTTGTTTTGCTGTTTTTTAATAAACATATACCGGGCTCAGGATTCTGCAGTGTATATGTGCAGTGACATTTTCTTTCTGGTCAATATGATGAACTTAATTTTATTTCATTTCAACCAACTATAAAAACATGACTGAGAAAAATAAATAATGGGAAATGGAAAAGCACAGATACACATGATCATATGTTTTTATGGTTGTCTCTGTGACCAAAAATAATAATAATAATGTGCTAATTTTGAGGGTTCTACATTTTTGTGATGTCATTCCCATATTCCAGTGGTGGTCGAATTTACGCATTATGAAAGTAATGATAACTTTTGTTCTACCTGACATATCCGAAAACCCAAATGCACAGTTTGAAGTCTGAAGCCTCCTCATTAATCATCACTGACTTGCGCTGTGCTGCCGGCACGTACTGTATCTACACTGCTGGGAATTTTGGAGGATAATTTATTAATCCATCTCAAACAGGAAAGCAAGGAAAAAGAGACGTCCCTTGTTCTAAAATGTGAGTAACACATGTTATAGTTTCTTATAAATAATGTGCTTTTTGTGGGGAACGGAATCAAATTTTGCCTAAATCCAGTCTGCAAGTTCAGAGAGAGCATTCTTAGTTTGAAGAAAAGCAAAACACACCATCAAGGCTGGAGGTAAAACATGTTGACTTTACTGTAAAATCAATTCATTCATGTGTTTAGGAGCTGAAAAAGCCATTCCCTCGTTCTGCAGCTGTCTCGGGTGTTTCTGGTGCTGGTGTGTTTTTTCACACTAAAGGATGAAGGCGGGTAAGGCCTTTTCCTGTTTCTGACTGGGGCGACAGGAAGCCCGGGCCAGTAGATTTACTCACTGCGGAAATTGTTGAAAATCCACAGCTGCGTTCCAAAACTCTTTGCTGCACAGCGAGAACGTTCCCGTGTGTAGAACCCGTAAACACGTCCCGCCGTCACGTCTAAAGGGGCGCTGTGTGAGTTTATTGCAGTGTGTGTGTGTGTGTGTGTGTGTGTGTGTGTGTGTGTGTGTGTGTGTGTGTGTGTGAATACTGTGGGAATAATGTCTACAGTCAGAGAGAGATAATCAGCTCTTATCCGTTTTGGCTCCCTGAGTTCACTGAGAGAGAGAGAGACAGAGAGAGAGAGAGAGACAGAGAGAGAGAGAGAGACAGAGAGAGAGAGGTTTCCACAACAGTGGAGTTCTCCAACTTTTTCTCTAATGAGCCTGAAAAAAACATGCAGGAATGTCAGCACAAGTCACAAGTCTGAATATTTTAATACATTAAAAACAGGCAGAGTTTCTGCATCTTCAGTATGGACTCACCGAGGCCACACCCTGAACCCTGACAGAGAAGCATAAAGGCCACACCTCCTTCACTCATATTGAAGAGCAGAGGCCACACCTCCTTTACTCCTAATAAAGCACAGAGGCCACACCTCCTTCACTCATATTGAAGAGCAGAGGCCACACCTCCTTAACTGCTAATGAAGGCCACACCTCCTTTACTCCTAATAAAGCACCGAGGCCACACCTCCTTTACTCATATTGAAGAGCAGAGGCCACACCTCCTTAACTGCTAATGAAG
>JAAGKR010012892.1:0-15305 GCA_011419295.1 Clarias macrocephalus
AAAAAACCCAAAAAAGCAAGAGCATTTTTATCTTTGCTTGCGAACTGAATTACTGCTTTCCGAAATCAATTATATTAAGATCTATGTACAGTATATGAAAGTTGATTGTCATAATTTTCTCTTTTCTGCTTCAGTTCCTGATCATTTTCAGTCTGCCAAAGTTGTGCTTTAGGACCCACGCGTGCATGACCAGTCCCAAAGGTCAAACCAGGGAAAGTTTCCTGTTTGCTGTCAGTGCAGATAAGAACGGCAACCCGGAGCAAATCTGAGCTAAAGATCGCCGTAGGGAAGGTCTACCTCTAACACTATAAAGTGTTGGTGCTCCATGTGTGAAAATGTTTCGACGAAATCTAGAGTTAAAGTCATCACTGCAACACTCCAGTCTCTCCCGACCTCCTGCAGGAACTCGGCTTCCGACTGGATGTCATCTGCAATCTTTGCAAAATATCAGACAGGAAGAAAAAAAGCTGCGTGTTCTTTCTTTTCTCTCAGGCCGCCGCTCAGGAATTCATTTTCCCGTTTTTTTTTTTTCTTTTTCTTTTTTTTCCCCCCGAGGCGTTTAGGCCTGCCTTTCATCTCGCTCGCTCGCTCGCTGTCAGAGTCAGGTAATTCAGCATTATGGCTAAAGTAATTGCTTTGGGAAACACGTTATAAAATCGACCTTGCTTGGGTTTATCTCATATACTGTAAATTTCCTTTCTCGTTTAACTTTCGCGTGGCCCGGTGGAACCCCGTCCAAAGTGGACACTCGAGCAGGCGTAATTTCAGCCGAGTGCTTTAAACTTCCCATAATGTCCTGCTGATGAGCCATGTTATAGCTGTGTGTGTGTGTGTGTGTGTGTGTAGTCGTTCTTTCTCAGAGTCTCTGGAAAGGAACAGGAAATAACACACACTAAGATAAGGATAATAGTTGTAAAGCTTTTCCATACCGTTTGTCTTTTATTCCAAGGACGGGCTCATATTCCAAGAAGAATCAAGTTACTGAAACTGATTTATTATTATTATTATTATTATTATTATTATTATTTTTTTTACATATTTCATTGCCAATTTCCAAATATAATTTTATCCAAATGGACAGCCAAAATTTTGGCTTTAAATGTGTGTTGTTGTCCTTTATAACACACAAGAGAACGGCTGGACGAGGACGTCAGCGATTCCTACAGGTGTGAAATTCACTTGCGGTGAACAAACAATAAATACATTTGACCATTAACATGATGTTTCCATTTATTTGATATTTCTATTCATTTCAGATTTGAGCGATCCAACCTACTAAATATGCAGTGATCTCCTTTAAACAGTTGATATTGAGATGTGTCTGATACTTACGCTCTGTAAAGCCTTCATAATAACGCCGCTAATCTCTAGTGCTGTTTGTTAATTGGTTAACTGGTGATTTCTGAGGCGGGTAACCCTGACTGAGCTTCTCCTCTGCAGCAGAGGTATAGGTTTTGGTCTTGCTGTCCGGGGACGGTCTTCGTATCGTTCCCGAAGTCGGCTTTTCCATGCTTGGGAACAGTTCCCGAGCAGGGGTGGCACGGGATGGCAATTGCCACCCTAAGAAAAAGCCTTGCCACCCCATTTGCCACCCCAGCACTAGTGTCCTAGTGTTCTAAAAATAAAAGAGTGTTTGTTTTAATTTATCTGACGTTCCAATCCAGATATCAGGTTCAAGTCCATCACACATCAGCCTTTATTTAATTTTTACAATGTAAAAATGTGCAACCTAGTGTATACACCGAATAAGAATAGTGTTCCTTGAATCCACAAAAACCATGCAAGGATGCTTACTTCAGTGTTGCCACCCCTCATAATGTTAATGCCACCCCTTGGTGATGATGCCATCACGAATAAAAACTTTTGAATATACTGTATACAGAATAAATCAGTTTTTACCGGAAAAAGCTTTTTCTGAATGTGTTGTTCGTCAGAAACATCAAGTGGGGGATGTCTTAAACCCGGGTGTGTTAAAAAGGGGCATTCCGGGACAGTTCATTTATAACCGTCCCTTAAAAGGGTGGCCTTATTTGAAAAAGCAATAAGCAAATCAGGCCTGCGACAACGCAAGACCTTTTTTTCAGTTTTTCAGCTGGAGAATTTACAGACTCATTCTGGACCTTTGTATAATTGCGGAGCTTTAATTAAAGCTTTAATTCTTCTAGTTTAGGTCCTCAGCTGGAGGAGACATTGGGCGAGCGAGGGAGAGAGATAAAGATGAGTAAAAACGTTCCTGATGTGTCCGTTTTTTTTCTGTTATTTTTATAAAGCAGGCGCGCTGCTGATCGCCTGGCAAATATCTCATGCCGAGGAGTGTAACTGCGGTCAAAAAACCCGCCGCGCAGTCTGTTCAATAATGAACCTTGGATGATGTTTTGGAAATAATAAAACCCGACACGGCATACTCGACATACACAACTCTACTAATCTCCCGGGCTGAACTCGCGCTCCAAGTTGTAACTCGTCTGCACGTAATGTAACTCTGGATCAGATAACATCTGTATCTGTATTTACACATCGCTCGGTTTAACACGAAATCGTAGCATGCGTACAGTACATGACCGCTGTTGCCTATTAAACAAATATTTTTTCTCCTGTTCCCGTCCCTGCTGGTCTTCTCCCGCTTGTGTTTGATGTTTGATGGGTCTGATCTAATGAAATAAAAAGGCTGTAAAAAGAATATTGAAGATATCATCATCATCATCATATTTCACATCATGTCTACGGGTTTCTTTCATCGGGTCCCAGAGATTGTGCTCAGAGCTCACGTGTAACTTTTTAACCAAAAAAGCGAAGGCTCAATCTTCCCTCTTTATCTGCGCCTGTTTATCAGTCTCCTTGGATGTTTATCGTTTGTTTGCCCGGTTACTGTGCCGATTATTCATGTGAATGCAGCGAAATGCTAATGTTGACTGACTACGACTCCAGCTGGGTGCGTACGCGTATGCTCTCATTACCTCCGTGTCCTCAGGCAGAGTTTCAATGCTCGGATGCGTCAAAAACACTTCAGTTTCGAAGAATTTCTGCTCCTAAATTGATACTAAAAACCACTGTAGGCAGACGGTGCCGGATTCCCAGACAGTTCCTCAGGTTCCTATACGTGTCCTAATTTAGGAATATCCAGAAAAAACAATGGCACGTAAAGAGGCCTTTCTGGGTCATCTGCGTACCAGATGGTGTCCCACCCTTTGACCATATGCATGTTGTTCTTCAACACATTGATTCCAATCAAATATTAATAAAAAGGGACCAAATGCGGTGTCCCAAGCCACCGGACACATGACGTGACCAAACTGATGTCAGTTGTGCTCCTACAAAGAGAACATGAGGGACGGGTATTACTGAATTCAGGGCTGCGGGCATGTGGGACCATCATTTGACTATTAGTGTGTGCTGCATAAGCAATGTGACATGAGAATCTCCGGCATCACAGCAGTGCTGATATCCAGATAAAACAGCACGACCTCGAGTGATACCGCTTTTACATTAAGTCCCCTACGTACGAACGAGTTCCATTCCGAGAGCTTGTTTGTAAGTCCAATTTGTTCGTAAGTCCAACAAACATTGTCTAGATACTAGGATGCCAACACAATTGGTTATAAACGGTATATTACAGTACAGTGTCCTTTAGAATCATGCCGGTAGTTGGAACAATTCTTGTTAAACGAATGAATCATATCTGCCATCATTATTGTTTGGCGTTTCTTATCAGTACCAGCTGCTTTTATGCTCGCTCCTGGACATCCTGGGCTTGTAGCTGCATGCATGTGACAATGTATGCTAGACCTGTGACCTACCTTCTACGATTGAACATGCATAAATGCCTGTTCGTATCTTTGAAAGTTCATAACTCGAATGTTTGTATGTAGGGGAGCTTCAGTATACAATGGTTCAACACCATTTATTACCAACAGATTATGATTTGTTTATTTAATCGGTTGCATTGCTCCGCTAACACATAACTGGCGACTTCTGCGGCTGGCAGAACTAACTACCCGCGACTGGAGGAGCTGGCGACTGACAGTCCTCTCGGTACTATGTAGCTAAAAGGTGAGAAGAATAAACCATGGAGGTGGTGGACAGTCTGAAGTTCTTGTTAATATTTTTACTTATTCCACTTTAGAGCGTCAGCTTTGTTAACTTTTGGGTTCCGGGATTAAATCCCAAATAGCGTTAAATGGAACGCCAGTGCACTTTGTAAGGTGTCCAATCACTTGTTCCACACGTTAAGTAGTGACCGTGATTAGAGGTTACTTGGGTGTAAATAAAACGACCAGGGGCAATTCGGAACGACTGTCCAGACTGAGTTTTTGGGATGTACCCTCTCTCTCGTCAGTATAGCGGACCGTACAGACCCATGCTCCTTGGACCCATGCTGCGACTTGGCGGTTAACGATTGTAGAACACCTGGGACGTGGAGTGATCTGTACACAGTAGTTTAACGTCTCAGTGCCGTTACTATCCATTATCAACACTCG
Organism: Clarias macrocephalus; assembly: GCA_011419295.1. Lineage (NCBI taxonomy): Eukaryota > Metazoa > Chordata > Actinopteri > Siluriformes > Clariidae > Clarias > Clarias macrocephalus. Next base: position 4,479 of record JAAGKR010012892.1, read on the forward strand.
TGGAAAGCCTCTCGTCCTATCAGATTGCTCGGACGGAGTTAACTGTTGTCGAATATGATTCATCACTCACAAATAAACAAGAAGCACAGTCCCTGTCGAGAAAAGACAATCTAAAAGAAGAGCCTGGCACAAGAATCTGGTTTGAATGCCCATTGTGACGCCCTCTGGAAGTTCTTGCTTTCCTTCCAGTCTTATTAGTCATCTCGCACATGTTTTTTTCCCGCACTAGGACAGTTCCCTTGATTTCTATTACGGTAAACAGAGAATGCTTGGAGTTTACAAATATGAACTGAAATATGTACCACTTTATTTGTATCAGGGCTGGTCTGAATTTCAATTATAGAAAAAAAGAAAAAAAAAAGATCCAAAAATGTTCAGGAAGTTAGAAGACAACTGTGGAACCAAAGCCGCTTTCACACAGCTGGGGCAGGGTGGAAATATTGCACTTCTACACTCTGTCCGAACGGAATTGAGGAAGAATCGGGGGTTGTTGTTGTTAAACCTTTAAGCCGGGGGCAGAGGTTAAGCACAGGGTCGAGACGAGATCTGTGTGAAATGGAAGTCGTGGAGCGGGGGTTTAACGTGTGCGATATGCCATCAGTGAACACCTAACAGACGGTTATCACATATAGAGGTAATCAGACGCACTGCACTTTATTAGTGCTAAAGCTGTCGTGCACCAAGTGTGAAAAATGTAGTGAACAAGAGACTGAGATTGAGACTGTTCAGCAAGTGCCGGTCTATACCGGTCTATAATCATTGTGTCAAGGTTTGCATGGAGCTTGGAGCCTATCCCGGGAGACTTTGGGAACAAGGTGGGTATATCCTGGATGGGGTGCCAATCCATCGCAGGGCAAACCCACATACTGTACATACACACACTTATTCGCTCATTAATTAGACTAATCTGCATGTCTTTGGACTATCGGAGGAAACCTGAGTACCTGGAGGAAACCCACCAAGCACGGGGAGAACATGCAAACTCCATGCACACAGACGCCTAGGCAGGAATTGAACGGCTAGTGCTAACCGCTAAGCCAAAATGACCCCCGTCAAACAACATATTAGTGTGAAATCGCAGTGAATTCGAGAGACCACGACCTCGAAACATCTGGCTGTGTTTAGTGGAAATGATAGTCCGAGCAAAACTTGATTCAAAACTCGGTTCTTCCGCTTGTTTCAGAACGCAGAGGTATGCGCGGTATTTCCGACACACGTGACGCCGATGCGTACGTGTCAAACGTCACACCTCCGCTCAGCCGAGAATGGCATGCGCTTCTTGAAAGCACGCATTGAGACGCCGTAATGCTGAATATTGTGAGTCGTTGGAATGTTGACTTCGAGCTGTGCTTCTCATCTGCGTGAAACACTGCCGCACAATGGGAACACACACTATTTCTTTTTGCAGTTAATAGCTTGGCATATCAAAGCATGGTAGTCGCTGGGCTACACACTTCCATACTGTACGCGCTAAGGTGGTCAGTAGAACATGCCTACTCAAGCCTCGATCATGCTACAGCGCTTCAGGGGAACTGGGGCACCATGGCTTGTTTTCAAAGGAAGGATTGATATGATTTTAGGTGGAGGGAGGGAGGGAGGGAGGGAGGGATGGCCTACCAAGCTCTAATGGCTTGATGAACACAGAACCCCACCCAGACTCCCAGAGGGCACTTACAGAAAACCATCCATTAAATTTGGCTCGCAGCACCTGCCAGAAAAGTGCCCAGGTCTCTATCTATGGTGCACCGCATAACCCAAGCGCAGCGTCACTAAAGCCAGGACATGGCCATTAAGATCCATTACATGTTCATGTTTTTAAGGTGACTTGTGGCAGAGCTCTGGCCATTACTTAGAGTTGTGCAGCTGGGGATTTCTCTTATCTGACTTTAGGAAAACACCACCCTGCAGAAAAGCACTAGAGTTCATCATGAATAATTGACAAACAGGCAGAGGCCATTAAGCAGACCTCAATGAAGATGAACTTCACGTGTTTTTTTTTTTTTTTACTTGTTAGTAAGGATATGAGAACTTTTTTTTTTTTTTTTTTTAATTTTTTTTTATTTTTTATATTGGTAATCTGGAAAAAGGAATAGATAGTTATAGGGGTTGTGGTTTCATCCCGGCGTGGTTGATGAAAATACAGTAATTGGTGCTTTGAAATGCACTAAACAGTTCAGTCGTGCTCTCTCGCTCTAACACACCTGACAGATTTTAGTGTTTTGTTTCTTCTCCATATCTCCCTATTGATCTCCATATTAAGAGGCTTTATGGCTCTTGCTGGAGAAATGGACATCTTTAGCTGTGTTAAATTATTTCTCTTTCTTTACCAGCACTGTTCTCAGACACTTTGGGGATTTGTGTTTTCTAAAAGCACTTCTGTACTCAGGGGCTAAGGGCGGAGAGGATGAGGATTGATCATCGCCTGCTTGGTCCAGCCCGTGAGACTCGGAGCTATCCGTTGTGTTGAACCATAAGAACTAGGGATGTGTTCATGCAAATACTGGTATCTGTTATTATGGCATTTAAAAATCTTCAACTTAAAACTCCGTATGGTGCATTTACTGTACATAGACTCGGACATTCCAGTAATAATCAGAATAGCAGCCCATTTTAATAAACTTTTTTTTTTTTTTCATCCACTGGGTCCCTGACTGACTCACTCATCGTCTACACTGCTTTATATCCTGTATACAGGGTCATGAGGGGGCCTGGAGTCTATCCCCGGGGACTTGGGGCATGAGGCAGTGTGCACTCTGGGTGTGGTGTCAATCCATGATGCGTATGCTCACTCGCACACTACAGGCAATTTGAATGCACCAGTTAGTCTAATCTGCATGTCTTTGGACTGTGGGAGGAAACCCATGAAACACTGGGAGAACATGCAAACTCGGTGCACACAGACGGGAATCGAACCACGCGGAAGACGGGATTTATCCAAAAAGTACTTCTTTTGCTTTTAGCAGATCAAACCACAGCAGACGAAACCACTTTGCCGCTTATCAAATAAAGTTGCGTTCTGATTGAATGCCCTGTGCATGCGAACCCGCGTCTAATCGGATCAGCGTCCAGTGGCAAACGGTTGAGTTGGAATGACGTTAATCAGATTAAAAGAAATATTGTCCTGGTGTTGGAATGTTGGGTATTGCTAGTAACACAAGAGGGCAAAACCGTAAACACAACAAAATGAAATGTTTCCTAATGCACCTGATCGTTTAATATACACTAAGAATGGGATCAGTATTGGGATTGGGATTGTTATCAACCAATGTAGTAGAAACGGGAATCTCCAGGGACCACCCGATACAATATCATCACCGTGCTGATTTAGATTAAGATTGCGATTCTGTCTCAATAAAGGATGACGATATTCAACATTAAAATTGTTTTGTCCAGATTTTTGTGAGTGTGCGGCGTTCAAGACTAGATACACACGGGTTGTTTTAGACTGGTGTAAGCGTTTGTAATGAGACAAATTTGCTTGCATTGTTCCTCATTACGAGCAACTTTTGGTAATGCAGCATATTAATAATGTGTTTCTGTTGCATCAATCAAGGATCACTCACTCACTCACTCACTCACTCATTCTTCGTCTATACCGCTTGGAGACTTAGGGCACGAGGTGGGGTAAACCCTATATGTGGGTACACATGATGAGACTGAAATAACAGTCGTAACGCACATGGAGGGATTGATTGATAAAATAAGGTGGAGAAAAGTACTTCCTTTGCTTCCAGCAGATTAAATGCAGAACCACTTTGCCGCTTCTTCCGATTAACTGCTTTGTGCATGCAAACTCGCATCTTATCACATCAGCAGCCATGCAAACGCTTAAGAAACACATTATACTGATAGTGAGTTTCTGACGCATCACTCGGATGCTCATGCGCTCGGCACAGGATCGGTTATGTCCAACGTGATCGATCGGTCACTGGAATCTCTCCCTAATTTAGTCATACCCAATTCCTCACCGTCACTAGGGGGCTCCACATCAAGGCTACTACTACCATCAGTCAGTCAGGGCCGAAGACGATCACGTTTTTCCTCCGAACCATGTGACACCACCGGCTGCATCTTTTCAACTGCTCGCAAACGCACCGTTGGCGGCGGCGTAACGCACACGGAGGACAGCGCTATCCGCTCCTTCCGCTCGCGTGAGCTCACAGACGCCCCTGATTGGCTGTAGAGCCGTGATTTAATGTGGGAGCTCACATCCCTCCCCTCTGAGAGAGCTTTCTCTAGGCCCTCGGCTATGAGAGGCTACAGCATTACCTGGGGATCAAACCAGCGACCGCCAGATGATGGGGCGAGCACTTTACTACTGCGTCACTCGGGGCAGGGCGGGGCGGGGTGGGGTGGGAGGGGCTATAAATATAATTGTTTAAAAAAACGATTTTGAATTTGATCAGCCATACCTGTATCGGCCCGCAAAAGAAGCACGATTCATAACTGAATCGATTTTTAAAATATTGTACTCCTTCTGCATCTCCGATAGTTGTTCCAGATGTTCTCATCTATGATAACGTCCAATCTGCAGATCTGTCAGCAGTCGGGTTTGTTCTCTACCGACCATGAGCCGTCTTTTATAATGCCGGCGTGACATCTTTGTTTGAATTGCAAATTCTTCCAGATGCCAACTCAAAGGGTGTCTTTGTAGCATTGTATCTTCATTCCAATTAGCATCAGCGTATTGAAACGATGCTGGCTCTCCATTAGTTGGCCATGGCAACAGCGTATGACAGAAGATCTTATTTTTCTTGAGAACGGCATGACTCATCAGAGAACGAGAGAGAGAGAGAGACTGCCTGATTCGGCTTTACCTCTTTGTCAGTCTTGCGTATCTCATATATATATTTTTTTCATTTCTAAGAGCATCGCTTTAGAGTGAAACTTTGTGCCAGCTTCCATTAGTGGAGAATATCTAGAGCTATAGTCTTCATAAAAAAGAAAAAAGAAAAAAAAAAGGAAGGGTAAAGCAATTGCATGTGTCTTTAGACAGAAACAAGCCTATTAATCATGTAGTAAGTGCCGACGTGGAATTCAAACATAGATGGATTATTGAAGTAAAGCAGTGTATCGGCCAGGGAGTCCGACACGTAAAGCAGCACTTATTTTTAGTGTAAATGGACTGCGCGGCGTCAGGGGAGAAGCCTGGGTCTCTAACTCTAAGAGTGTGAAGCTGCTCGGTAAAACTAACCGCTAGCTCGAGTCTAGTGAGCGGGAGAGCCTGGATCCGGCCAAGTAGTGATGAAGTCATGTGATGAAGCAAAGCCAGAGTTTTTGATAGTCTCGGCCATAATCTCCAGTGTGTCTGAGTGGGGGAGGAACTGACTGTCTCGGAGAAAAGCTGTACTCTCATACCGATCCTTCAGTTTGAACCGGGCAGTTCTGAGAGTGTAAAAAAAAAAAGAAAAAAAAAATGCCCAAGGAGACGTGACGAGGCAGGCAGTCATACTTGCTTCTGGGCCATACACTCGTACGCTCGTAAACTCGAATGCACATGGCAGTGTGAGTCACGCTGGAGGCCTTACCCTACTTACAGCAGGCTCAGTGGAAATAAAAGAATGGGGAAAAAAATAATAATAATACAATCTTTCTGGGCATGTCATGTACTGCTTTTTTCTACGCGGTTTTCCAATGTCGAATGTCAGGGTTTCGCTGGAGATTCCCCTCGCTCCCACTACAGACGAGGAGCGACTGTTGTAATCTGTTTCCCAGCTGCTTCTATTCGCCTCTACAGGGGGAATAACAAAGGTGGCCTCGAATAGTCTTCGCTTAAAAAGCAGTGAAAGTGAGCGGGGAGGGAGACGGCGGCAATGCATAACTTTCTACTTAAGCACTTTTCCCCATTCCCTGTGGTTCAGAGGCATTGGAAAGTTGAGAATCTGAAACGTTTTGAGAGAAAAGTATTGTACTGAGAGGAGCGTTCAAGTCTAACCGGGGGAAAAAAATAATTTTCACTGCTATAAAATAATCTTTATTCATTCATCATCTATACCACTTATCCTGTATAGTGGGTCGCAGGGGCCTGGAACTTATCCCAGGAGACCTGAGGAATGAGGCAGGGTACACCATGGACAGGGTGTCAGTCCATTCCAAATCCGCAGGGCACACATATACACGTACACGTATATACACGCCAGTTAGCTTGTTCTGCATGGGGGGAGGAAACTCACCAAGCACGAGAAGAACATGCTCCACACACATGGACCCCAGTCGGAATTTGAAGGTGGTCCGAGGCCAAAGTGCTAACCACTACGCCCCCGTGCTCACTCACTTACTCACTCACTCATCATCTATACCGCTTAATCCTGTATTCAGGGACACGGGGGGCCTGGAGCCTATCCCAGGGGACTTTGGGCATGAGACAGGGTACACCCTGAACAGGGTGCGAATCCATCACAGGGCGCACACTCATTCACACACTACAGCCAATTTGGGAATGGCAAAATTTTGGCAATTAACCAAACCTACATGTCTTTGGACTATGAGAGGAAACCGGAGTACCCGGAGGAAACCCACCTAGCACGGGGAGAACATGCAAACTCCAGGCACACAGAGACGGGAATCGAACCCGGCCGGGAATCGAACCCGGACCCTGGAGGTGCACGAGGTGTCCCCATGCTTCATTGTGATTTGTTCAGTGCAATCAGCAAAATGTGTGTTTTTTTTTTTTTTTTTCCCCGTGTACAAGCACAAAAATAGTTTTTCATGAATGGTGAGAGACGGCACTTGTTTAAGAAAAACCCTGCGTCATGTTATGCGACTATGTAATCATCTCTCTTCAGTCTGGATATGTGTTTAATGTTTTCTCAATACCAAAAAAAGTATTGAAATGAACCTGAATGGGTGATGCAGTGTTTTTTTTTTCTTCCTCTAATAAACAACAGCTCTTCTCAACTTGCTGAATATTTTATTTCTCAGAGATCAATAATTTAGCACGGGTGTGACATAATGCATGATTCATTTTCAATCTGCTCATGAATTTGTTTCTGAAAGATTCCCAGTTAAAGGGAGTCCCACTGTAACCATGGTAACAATCTTGTTTTTGTTCGAGCTGTGTGAAATCCTTGGGTTTTGCTGTGAATTATACGAATTCGAGCGATACCATAGACCAAAGGGTTAATATGTCATTATTTGAGCTGCATCACTGCAGGCTCCGTTATTGTGTGATTTGTGGACTATAACCGGTTGGTTAAGGAGAATTATTGGGACTCTGTCTTTAATAGAGCCATTAGTGCCATTGGCATAATCTTAATGAAATTCCAACATTATGTAGCCAATGAAACATGATGCGTGGCAACGGGAAGATGATCTCAGCGACTGAAATTGTTCATTTAAACCATTTTACATGCTTCTGTAAATGGAGGAAGGCTCCGAGCTTTATCGAATTCTCTCTCATGATGCATTTGGGGCTAATTAGGCAGCTACGAGGAATGTCAAAAGCGTTGGTGCTAATCCCAGAGCTTGTTGTGTTTCGCAGGGTCGAGCGCTCCACAGACCAGGTCATCAAGCCAGTCAACGTGGAGGCGTTGTCCAAGTGGGTGGGCAAGATCCCAGCGGACGTACTGAGGGACATGCCCGTCATTGCGCCGATGCTCGCCAGGCTAGGCTACGACCCCCATGCTAACCCGCCAAACTACGGTCGTCCTGACCCGCGCGTCCTGGACAATACTAGAAGGGTGAGTGCTTACGCGTTAAACAACACTTACTGTACACCTTCATTTTGCATGGATATGACCTCCTTAATGACCTCCCTAGTTTGCTAATCCTACAAATATTGAAATGGTATTGATACTCAGAACTTATTTACTTGTAACTGACCGGGAGGCTCCTTGTCCATATTCCTTGTCCAAATTATTAGTGAAGGCATGTTGAAGTGTCTGGTATTTAAATTCTTGATCACTTGTAATCATCTGGGAATTGAATTTACGTTAGCTACACAATGGTACAATGTATTTCTGAGGTAACTTTGATAGAATTTTGGTGTAAAACCCATGCTAATCCCCCACACGCACTTTGTTGGCTATGAACTCGCACAACTGTCAGCAGTGTGCCTGCGACTAGCTTTGATTAGCAACGATTTGCTTTGAATTATCAGGAAATGTCTCACAGCGGTGACCTGGACATCCCTGTTTTGTAACCACAGAAGCTCTGAACCTTACACCGCATCATACACAGATTTATTACCGCGTATTCTTTCGTAGTTTGCGGGATTTGATTCAGCCATCTGAGCGGATAAGCCCCGCCTCCTGTACGAGTGACAGCCCAATGTTCCAATACTCTCTCGTACTTATCTGTATATATATTTATATTTATATATATATTTTTTTATTTGGACGTTGAATACATTGCTCTGATTGTCTTCGTAGCTTCTCAGGATTTGTTTACCGGAACATTCCACCGGATTGAGGGAGCAAACAGAGTTAAAGAATCAACATTAGCATTACCCACTTGCGCAAGCAGTCGATGTACCTGCCAAGGACACATTGTTCCAGGCCGCGACGATAAAAAAAAAAAAGAAGGCATAAAAAGGAAACCTGCCCAATCTGGCAACACTGACCAACAACAATGCTTCCTCCCACTCGTGATCATGCTGCGACAAATACCGACAGCGCTTGCAAATCATTTTTCCCCAGAAGGCTCTTTGGTATGCAAAGTCCTGTGCAGGAGTCTGGAGCCTCCTCATTTCTTAATTTTTGGCCTCCAAACAGTCAGACTCTCTTGTATTTTTCATGTAGTCTTGAGGAATAGTTCTCCAGGCTTCCGGAAGGCTCTAGTTTTCCGTCCAGTCCCTGTACCTGAGCGGTTTCAGAGGAATGTCTTTGTTTGTTAAGCCACACAGTGACCCATGAATCATTTGATCATTTAAAAAAAACAACAAAAAAAAAACATCTAAATTAAGGCCTGAACCAGTCAGAAACGGGTGCAGATGATGACAGGTGATCAGGACGGTGATTAGTAAACTGCTGATGCTGAATGCGGAGTGGTTGGAACAGACGAGAGGGGAAATGAGGTTGCTGCTGAGGTCGATGCATTAACAACCGACTGTATCTTTTAAATCTTTCAATCTTTTAAAATGCATTTTGTAGCTTATCCCAGTCAAATATTTTTTAACATTTCTTTTTGTTAATTTAATTGAATTTAATATGAAAAAGCATGAGGTGGCTCAAAACTATTTTCACAATGTCATTATAATATATGTAATATAGTTATGTGTTGTATTAGGTACAATAATGTAATTTTATATATATGTAATATATAATGTCTTAAAAGTGAAAAGCTTTTGCCAAACCGACCGTTCAACAACACGGACCGTCGTATGTTCGCAAACGTTTCATGAGCACATCCGATTCAGAGTGTGTACAAAGAGGGGCTATTCACAGACGGCGCTGTTGACAATGTGTTTGTGTAAAGAGTGGGTGTACGAGAAGGGGCTGAGCAAATCAGAGCCATGTGTGCAGCTCCACGATATGAGTTCAGAGTTGATACTGGATCATGCCACCAAAAGTGAATCAATGTACGGGAAAAGGTTTTAGCCAGGAGTCCAGTCCAACACTAAACAAGCTATTCAGTAGAGACGAGGGAAAATCAATTCAGTTATGAATCGTGATTCTTTTGTGTGTCGATTCTTGTCTCCAAAATAAATTTTTAAAAACTATTTTTACGTTCATAATGAATCAACCAGTGAGCAGAATTGGCTGGTTTTCAATTTGATTTGTGACCAGTGATTTACTGATCTAACCGATTCTGTACCGAGCTCAGAAACACATTTTTATGCCGTTACATTATCAAAAATCGTGTGTTAAAAGCCTCTGATCTGTGCTATTGTTTAAATATTTTTTACATTTATGTTTTTATATTTTATATATGTTTTATTTTTGAAAAAATCTTTTTGAGTTAGAAAACCAGTCTTATAAGAAATGGGCTACATTTGATTATTCGTCCACGTTTTTTTAAAGGTTTAAAATTGTAACGAAATCATTGATAATGTAATAACGATTGTTGATTTTTATAAAATCGCAATTTTAATCGATTCAGCACCTACGTATCACGATAATATCATATCGGGACGTGACTGGTGATTTCCCTCCCCAAAATTCAGCACATTTTTGGACTGCGTTCAAAAAAAGCACAAAGGACCTATAAAATGTAAAACCTAGTAAGACATTTCCATATTCCACATCAAATTAATTTACAAACTGCTACTTTTTTGTATTTTTATTTTTTTACGTTTTTTAACTTTATATCATAGTTTTTCAATACGATTTCTCCTGACCCAGGCCCGTCTCACTTCATGTCAGTTTCCGTGTGTGTTCTCACTATGTTGAAGTCGTAGCAGTTTGGAATCAAATTTAGGAATGCGGGAAAGATGAGACTAAGATCAGAGTAAGATTATCGACCTTGACCAACAAGGCTGTTCGGCAGTATGCCTTGAGGGATTTGAACTCACAACCTACTGAAGAGTCAAAGCCTTAACTGTCGAGTCATCACTGAGGAAAAAAGTGCTACTTTTTCTATATCTGGTAAATTGATGATGGGTTCACAAATCCAAGATACACAGAATGCACTGTAACTTCTCAACAGCAGATTTTATTGGGACTGCAAGTACTTTAGCATTATATCAGGGTAGGAGCATCGCTTTCTGAATTCTCATTAGGACATAAAATCACATAGCATGCTAAATATATGCGAATAAACCAGAGGTTCTCAGGTTTTATTGTCCATTTAAAGGGCCCAGGATTCTTCTGACCCCCATTTTCATGAGTGTAAAGTCCATCTTGCAGCCCAGCTTATACCACCATCACCTCAGAGCAGTTTTATTTCTGT
>JAAGKR010012893.1:639-15304 GCA_011419295.1 Clarias macrocephalus
TGTGTGTGTGTGTGTGTGTGTGTGTGTGTGTGTGTGTGTGTGTGTGTGTGTGTGAGAGAGAGATTGTGTGTGTGTGTGTGTGAGATAGAGAGATTGTGTGTGTGTGTGTGTGAGAGAGAGAGATCGTGTGTGTGTGTGTGTGAGAGAGAGAGATCGTGTGTGTATGTATGTGAGAGAGAGAGATTGTGTGTGTGTGTGTGTGTGTGTGTGTGTGAGAGAGAGAGATTGTGTGTGTGTGTGTGTGTGTTTGTGTGTGTGTGTGAGAGAGAGAGAGATTGTGTGTGTGTGTGTGTGAGAGGGAGAGAGAGACAGAGATTGTGTGTGTGTGTGTGTGTGTGTGTGTGTGTGTGTGTGTGTGTGTGTGTGTGTGTGTGTGTGTGTGTGTGTGTGTGTGTGTGTGTGTGTGTGTGAGCGAGTGAGACTTTTAACTTGTTTTACAATCTATTAGGATTCTTTGGGTTTCACAGTCTGTACTTTGTGCCAGCTTGTTTTTTGTGCTCATGTATATTTGATATTTTGGCTTGACCAATGATATAATTAATAATCTGTGTAGGGACTAACAGGCCAGCTGAAATGGCGCCATGCTGACAGCGTTATCTCTCGGTGGTGTAAAGCAGCTGGAATCATGACCCGGTCAAAAGAGGAAACCCAGATGGCTTTCACCAACCCTGACCTAAAGGGTGCAAATCAGCCGTTGAAGGAGGAAGAGACAGTGCTTTAGTTCACCTCCGCTGTGTCAGGTCTCCCTTTTTTGGCAGTAGGGTCATGACGGTGAACCTGCAGCTCACCGGGAGTTTTCCTCCTTTCACACTGTCCTGTAAAACCTCCAACACATCCAGCCCCATTAATGTTTAGAAGGTTTTGTAAAACTCTACAGGGAGACCGTCCATGTCTGGTGTCCATATCTGTCCATATCTGTGGCAGCTCTGACAGCTTTGGTAGGGTTTTAAGAAAGTCTTCTTCTACTACGTGTGCCCATGACCACTCACTACTCTACAGCTTTGGCTGTCTGCTTGTGAATTTCAGTGGCCTTGATACAAGATCTCCCGATTCTGATCGCACGGCATGTATAAATCTTTTCTGTCCATTCTTTTGCTCAGGACCTAAAAAGAACTTGAAAGGAGCATCCAGTTCAGCAATGTATTTAAAGCATGAGCAAACCAGCGCCCCCTGTGCTGCAGTGCCCAGTAGGTCGATCATTGTGGAGTTTTTGTTTTGGAGGGTTTTAATGTGCGTTCGATTTCCTGTGGTCTGTGAACTTGCACTATTTCAGGTTCTAGAGCTCTCATAGATCTGACAATGTCTTTTGTGACACTGAGAATGTGCTGTTGAAAAATAATTATTTTACTGTACCATGCTGTGGTCAGAAATGCCTACTGGAACAATAAAACATTTAGTAAAAAAGACAGTTGATGTGTAAAGCATTAAAAATTATCCAGTCTTGTGTTATTTGTGTTGTCCATTTGAATGAACCCATCTGTACTGTTTTTGTTTTTTATTTAAATTACTCCATACATCACTCAAGTCATGAGCCTCCCTTATCTCCCACATGCGTTTACGGGAGGCCATGTGAGGTTCTGTGTGATTCCTGTCCAGACTTTCAGGTGTGCAGTTAAAATTCCCCACCTGCGTTACAATCAGCAATTTAACTTTTAATTAAATTTTAACTTGTCTAAACACACATTCCTCTCTACTGCCCTGGTAGGAGTATACACACAAATAAAGACAAAAACCTCATTCTCATAAAACGTTTTTAAAAATCCTCAGATTTAAAAACTCTTCTACTGTGTAAGAGCTAGGGATAAAATTGTGAGCAAAGAGCAAGACAACCCCACCACTGAGTGATGTATTGTGGCTCAACACACATACACAGCGCGTGAGTTCACACACACATACACAGCACGTGAGCTCAAACACACACATACACAGCACGTGAGCTCACAAACACACATACAGTTGTGGCCAAAAGTTTTGAGAATGACAAAAATATTAGTTTTCACAAAGTTTACTGCTAAACTGCTTTTAGATCTTTGTTTCAGTTGTTTCTGTGATGTACTGAAATATAATTACAAGACATTGACATTTATGCAAAGAGTCAGTGTTGGACCTTCTTTTTCAGGACCTCAATCAACTTCTGGGCCAAATCCTGACTGATAGCAACCAATTCTTTCATAATCACTTCTTGGGATTTGTCAGAATTAGTGGGGTTTTTGTTTGTCCTCCCGCCTCTTGAGGATTGACCACAAGTTCTCAATGGGATTAAGATCTGGGGAGTTTCCAGGCCATGGACCCAAAATTTCAATGTTTTGGTCCCGAGCCACTTAGTTATCACTTTTGCCTTATGGCACGGTGCTCCATCGTGCTGGAAAACGCATTGTTCTTCACCAAACTGTTGGTGAATTGTTGGAAGTAGTTGCTGTTGGAGGGTGTTTTGGTACCATTCTTTATTCATGGCTGTGTTTTTGGGCAAAATTGTGAGTGAGCCCACTCCCTTGGATGAGAAGCAACCCCACACATGAATGGTCTCAGGATGCTTTACTGTTGGCATGACACAGGACTGATGGTAGCGTCACCTTTTCTTCTCCAGACAAGCCTTTTTCCAGATGCCCCAAACAATCGGAAAGAGGCTTCATCCGAGAATATGACTTTGCCCCAGTCCTCAGCAGTCCATTCGCCATACTTTTTGCAGAAGATCAATCTGTCCCTGATGTTTTTTTTGGAGAGAAGTGGCTTCTTTGCTGCCCTTCTTGACACCAGGCCATCTTCCAAAAGTCTTGGCCTCACTGTGCGTGCAGATGCGCTCACACCTGCCTGCTGCCATTCCTGAGCAGCTCTGCACTGGTGGCCCTCCGATCCCGCAGCTGAATCCTCTTTAGGAGACGATCCGGGCGCTTGCTGGACTTTCTTGGACGCCCTGAAGCCTTCTTAACAAGAATTGAACCTCTTTCCTTGAAGTTCTTGATGATCCTATAGATTGTTGATTTAGGTGCCTTAATCTTAGTAGCCACAATATCCTCGCCTGTGAAGCCATTTTTATGCAACGCAATGATGGCTGCACGCGTTTCTTTGCAGGTCACCAGGTTAACAATGAAAGAACAATGATTTCAAGCATCGCCCTCCTTTTAACATGTCAAGTCTGCCATTCTAACCCAATCAGCCCGTTGATCTCCAGCCTTGTGCTCGTCAACATTCTCACCTGAGTTAACAAGACGATTACTGAGCAATGAAATGCAGTGGAAAGTTTTTTCAGGATTAAGTTAATTTTCATGGCAAAGAAGGACGATGCAATTCATCTGATCACTCTTCATAACATTCTGGAGTATATGCAAATTGCTATTATAAAAACTTAAGCAGAAACTTTTCCAATTTCCAATATTTATGTAATTCTCAAAACTTTTGGCCACGGCTGTATATATATATATTAAACTCAGTAGAGCCCCTAATGCATTATGTGATAAATTGGTTTTATTGGTCAACAGGTTACTAAGAAGGTTAGCATATAAAGAAAAGAAAGCACAAGACAAGCATTTACAGTTCCTATTGTTTAAGTTTTTTTTTTTTCATAAAGTTGGTTCAGTAAAAAATCTCAGAGTTAGTTAAGCCTGAATTCAAGGAAACTATGGGTTTTTGGTTTCTAAAAGCCAGTTCAGTTAAACTAAAAAAAAAAAAAAGGTTATTGGAACCATACTCCATGAAGCTAAGTCTGAGATTCTCCTCCACTTTAGCTGAAACCTATAGAATCAGAATCAGAATCAAAGTTTCATTGCCAAGTACACTTGCACGTACAAGGAATTAGTTTGAGTGACAGAGTTTTCAGAGCAAAACAATGACAAGATAAAACAACAACAACAACAACAAAGTTAACAAGAAATGGAGTAGGATGTTTTTTTTTTTTTAAAGAAAAAGGTTAACAACAAATGAAGTAAGGTATGGGATTCTATCAAATAAGTTAATTAAATATCTTTGATATTGCACAGTATGTTACACAGGGGTATTGCACACTGGAACAGACTGGAGAAAGTGTTAGACCTGGCGTATGCTTTTCTCTACAGAAATCTCCATTGGGACACGGTGATTAATACACGTTTTCTCACATTTCATACACATTTCCTTTGATTGTGTAAAGCTGCTTTGCAATGATGGTCATTGTTAAAAGTGTTATACAAATAAAATTGAATTGAATTATATAGAACTTCAGTGATGCTGAACAGGTTTCCAGTTGGACTGTCAGAGATCCAATCTCATGTGGAATATTTAACTTTTTAGGGGTTAAAAAGACCCACACGACTCATCAAAGAAAAGAATTGCACAAAAATGCAGGCATCAAGTGTAAATAATACTTTATTTCGTTTTCATATAAAAGTGCATGTTTCATTATAATGGCATGTGTAATTCTCCACAACATTTCCACAAATAGAGAACAATCTCCTTTACAAACCGTGACTTCTACTCATTCTGACCATCCTGCTCCAGCGTCCAATTACTCTTTTCTATTTATGAAGTGTTACAATTTTCTGCCAGTAGAAATAGCATTAAATGGAATCTAGTGCACTAGTTTGTACAATCAGTTGTTCCACACGCCAAGTAGTTCCCTTGAGCAAGGGTTAAGGAGGGATTTATTCTCGTGTTGATGTGTTGGTGCTTCAGTCTAATTATCTTTGTAGTTCACCTTAGACATAAATAAAACAACACGGATGATTCAACAACAATTTAACAACCTATAAGCAATTATTAAGCGGACAAAGTGTTGTTTAAGATGACATAAAATTATAGGATGTGTTTTCTTGCTGACAGTTGGTGTAATTAACATCACACTAACTGTGATGTTGTGAGAACACCTATGACATGGAATGCTGCTAATATATAAAGTTCCCAGTGCTGTTATGCTCTATTATCATTATTCATGTAATAGCTCCAATCAGATTATTTGGTCAGAACAAACTGTTGTATAATAATAGTTAACTTGACTCAGAGTTGACTGCACTAGTTGTTATCACCTGTTCTAAAACAGAAACTTTTACAGGTCGGAATTAGTTAGGCCAGAGTTCGGGTTTAAACCCGCCACATGAAATAGCTGCTGGTATTGGCATAATTGTGGTATTGACATATGAGTAGGAAATATATACAGTATACAGTATTTCCTACTGATATACCACAATTCTATACACACACACACACACACACACACACACACACACACACACACACACACACACACACACACACACACACACACACACTGTTATTAATTGAGATATGATATCAAGAAGACATGTCCTGAAAGAAACAAAAAGGACAAATGCTTTTAATTCCAAAATAGTTGTTTTGTACATTTGTTCAAAATTGATCTGCAATAAAAAGTAAAACTGTCTTAAATCGAGTCAAATTTATCGAGTTATAATTTTCTCATTGTAAGATTACAACAAACCAAATATTATAACTTTACTATTTTTAAGTATACATTTCTTGTTTTACTAATGGACAATTTTGGTAGTTTAAAGCACTTATTTCTTGAAAAAAATTAAATTATCAAATTTGACCTGAAATATGCTTTTATATTTGGTTTGTTCTGATGATATATTAAGAAATTTCAGATCAATTTTACTAGATTTAAGCTACTTTGACTTGCTATCACTAGAAACATCATAGAAACATTTTGGAGATGTTTTGTCAGATGTCTGATAAAGCTTATTTCTCTTATTCTATTTCCAATCTGCAGTGCCATCTATTGGCACACGAGTAAGCTCGAGTGGAATTAAATTTCCAGCTTCCTGGCTGTTTCAGTTAATATTGGCATGTGTTGAGAATACTATTTATCCATTACAGGAATATATATTTTTTCATACAGAAAAAGTGTGTATAAGCAGTGATGGAAATGTACAGTAAAGTATGTGATCTTCATTATATGTATATTGTGAAGGGCAAAAATTACAACATAGTTGCAGTTTGATAGTCATTGCTGGACAATGTAAGCAAATGTTTTCACACGAAGCACGAACAGACGTTTTCATAACAATGTTTATAAATAAAACAGCTACGTGTCCTGACTTACCTAACCATCAAATACTCTATAGAAATCAAAGAATAATTTCCTTCCCAAACTTAGATGTTTGTTTCCCAAACTGTGAGTCTCAGTCTGATAACTCATACATGTCAAAACATGTGTGTAAGATCAAGTAAAAACTTGTCAACATCACTGAAAGCAAAGTACTGTATTATACAAGCTGTTCTACTGGCAGGACCTACAAAGGATTTGTTTATGGATATTTATTACAGTGGAGCCATTTTTACCTAGGATGCACCTTCATTCTGTAATCTTGTCAAACTGCAGTATTTTTAAAAAATATATTTTTTTATAAAGTAATATTGCAAAACACAGAATATAAGATTGTTAAGCTAATTTCTAGCCAAATGTTACTAAAATTGCAAGCAAAAAAATGTCTGTCTTTCTTGAATTCTTGCTATTTTAGTAACTTTTGACAAGAAATAAGCTAATATTTAGTTTGTAATCTTAATTTTAAGAAATCAAAATCAAAAAGAAATTATAGATATGTTTGGCTAGATTCAAGAATATTTCACTTGCTAAGATGTCTATTTTTTTCTGGTGAAGTATTTTGTTTATTGTGACATACAGTGTTAATTCTGTACATTTTTAACATAGTAACAGTAACTACACTATGCACACACTACAGTACATAGTATTCAAACACAAGTCAAATGCAGGACATGGTGAGAATTACATTATTACTAATTATGATGATATGATTACATATTCTCAGTAGATTATACTGAAATATAGGCTGACTGCTTGTTCATAAATCTAGAACTAGACATATAGTCACATATGCATACACTATTAAAATGACAGATATTTCACTGGCTTGCCAATAAGCTGGTAACATTTAGTGCTTAGAATTTGGTTTTGTGCTGGAATTTGTGACTGACCAGCGTGTGTACATAGAGCTTCCCGCCTCTGATAACTCACTTTCAGTTTTTGCACACTGACCAAAGCAAAGAGGAAACCACTCATTCAGGATCTTTAGAAATAAATTCCTGAATTTCTGCCCCACAAAAGCATAAATTATGGGGTTGAGGCAGCAGTGACTGAATGCCATAGTTTCCACCCATTGCAAAGCCATGTGCAGGTTGTCATTCCACTGACAACTTTGCATGTAACCCAGCTTTTGCAGGAACTTCAGGAAGATGACGACGTTGTAGGGCGTCCAAAAAAGAAAGAAAACAATAACTAAGACCAGCATGAGCTTAACAGCTTTGTGTTTCTTCTGAGATTTCATGGTCATTAATATGGGGATGATACGTGAATAGCAGAAGACCATCACTGACAGAGGAACTATCAAGCCAACAATGTTCAGTTCGATGTATGAAAACGACAGCCATGATGTTCCTTGGGGACCTTCCACTTTGCATGTCAATTCATTCGATTCATTCTTGACTTGGGAGAAAATTATGTGTGGTAGAGAGGCTCCCAAGCTAAGTGCCCACATAAACAAAGCCAGGGCTATACTAGCTTTGAGCGAATGGTATTTGGAAACAAGGGAGGTATAGGTGTGAACGATGACAGCATAGCGGTCTACAGTCATTAGAATCATGAAGAAGATACTTCCATAGAATCCCAGCATGTAGAGTGCTGTCACTGTATGGCACATGAAGCGCCCGAAAATCCAATTATCAATGGCAGCATAATGAGCCCAGAAAGGCAATGAGATCAGAAAGATCAGGTCTGAAAGGGCCAAGTTAAAGAGACACAGATCTGACATGTTGGATCTTTTATGGTACTTGACCAAAATACAAACAACCAGGCCATTACCAATTAATCCAATAATGAAGACAATGCTATAGAGGGTGGGGAGGAGGACGCGGCTGAAGGTTTTTACTTTGGTACTGCTGCAGGGTGCGAATGTGTGGTCTTCTTTTAGGTTGAGGTACTCAGAGAAGTTCTCAGCTGTTAATGGAGAACAAAGCATGGTGCCATTAAGACAAAGTTAATGAACAATTTTAATGCAGAAATGTAGACTGACAAAGGTTTTCAATAATAAGCAGCAAGACGCGAACGTGGGGTTTTCTGTCTCGCTGCTCTAAATGTGAAACATAATCTGTTCTATTATTTAGCAGAATGTGACTGTTAAAAACATTTAGTATTGTTCTAGAGCACCATTGATTGCAAGCTGTAAGCATGTTGTGCATCTGTTGGATTAAGAGCAGGCAGAGAATAGTCTCAACTGAACAACTTTGATCCAATCTTTACAGTCAGTAATTTATTAAAACTACTTTTTTTTTTTTTCAGAAAACCAAAGAACCCACTGTCAGTCTTTTCATGCAGGTCTTTTTTTTTTTTACCATTAATTAAAATCCCCTGTTGAGTTTAACACTTTAAGAGTTTATTTAAATCCAACTCAACACTGGGGAGTTTGCAGTGCAGCTGCCACAGGCACAAGTCATTTTTGACACATTTCACTAATTGTCTGAACATTAATAAATGGACACATGGTGAATAAAAACTGAAAAACATTAACCTACTTGTCATGTTGCAGTACTCTGTAGCCATGGCTCATCTCTCCAGGAGTGGCTGTGAAAGAGACTGGGTAGGCAGTCTCGTTTAGGCTGAGTTTTATAACAGTCTGTGATTTCATAAGGTGGGGCTTTTCCTTGTTGCCAGAACAGCTTTTGTCCAGATGGACAGTTATTCTCCAGGGTATGTGAGAAGAAATCATAAACATGCCCTTATAAAACATGTATAAACTTATTATGTTTAATACATACATATTTGGTTTTCATTGCCTTTCAACGAGGAAATCAGGTATTGAACTTAAGTAAAAGAAGAAAGCAGTGTGGATGAAAATATTTGTTTAAACCCACAGAGGAGTAAAAAGCATGAAGTGTTTCAGCCTGTTATTTTCAAGTAAAAGATGCACAACATATTCATTTTTCCTAGTCAAGTTTCATTGTTTAACCAGAAAACTACTATGGTAACATGATGGTTATGTTTTTATAACAATAATACGGATAAATATATGGATAAATTAGATGGAAAACAAAGGGGTGTTCAAGTTAAAACAGGTACAACATAAGACAGTTATGAAAGTAAAAACCCTCTTTTTCTCTATATATAATGCAATGCATTTCTCTCAGCGTTTCACTAGTGTTAGATACCATCAAGGTATAAAGTTTTGGCTGACTGCCTGCTGCACGTCTGACTGGTTTTTCAGAAACTACTTAATGCCACAAACATGGGGAAAAGGCTTGGAACAAGGTCAAGATTGTACGAGGGATAGGCATCAACTCCCTGCCAAGTTCCTGTAGCTGCAGACTGATTCATCTCTTCTGAATGCACAGCCTTAATATCTGCCTCATTTAAATGTTTATTTTTTTTCCAGCTAAGAGTCTCATCACCATACTGTGCTTGAAGTCTTCAGTAAATGTCCGTTACTTTTATCGCTTTCTTCAGGAGAATTTCATCTCAAGTGCTGATTTTTCTCGACTGCCTTCGTATTTTGTGCATGCTAAATATTTACTAACTGAGATTTAACGATTAATCAATGTAAACCATTTGACCAGGATAAACTGAAGATGATAAATAATATTCAATTTCATTAAGCTCACTAAAGAATTTTCGTTCATTCTTGAGAACTAACTGTGGAATTTCAAGGTTTTCTGCATTAAGTCGTAAAAAAAAATGTATCTAGTCTTCATCTAAATCAAGAGTATTGATAAATATAATGTCCCTAAAATGTAATAACACAAAATCTAATCTTTCATGTCTTTATTGAGAACAACCATAAAAACCTCATAGTGTTTGGAAAAAGTATGTGAACCTTGAGTTTATGACCTCAGAAAAGCTAATTGGAGTCAGATGTTAGCATACCTGGAGTCTTGTTTAAAAAAAAAAAAAAAAGTGTTTGGAGATGTGGACTAGAGCTACTTTAACTGATCAAAACCACTCAAACGTTTAGAATTATTTTAAGAAGAGTATGCAATGTGGGCCGTGCCTTGCCAAAAAAGCTTTCAGTGGCTCTATGATTCATTTACATAAAGCTGTAAAGATTTCAAAGACTTCAGAAATTCCCCAGTCTACAGTTAGGCAAATGGAGACACTTTGGGACTGTGGCTACCAATATGTGGGTGCCCAGACAAAATGACCTGAAGAGGACAGCGAAGACTCATCAATGAGGTAAAGAAAGAACACAGAGTTGACGGGACTTTCATTAAAGTACGCTTAATGCAGTAAAGTTTGCTTTTATTTTATATTAACATTTTTACTTTTTTTTTTTGTTCCAAAATAGAATGTTTATTTATACATAGATCTCATAGAGATCGTCTAGTAAACCGATATGGCATGAGTGGGAGATGCAGACGTCACTATAAAACATGAAAGCAAAAGTGACAAGGTGGAATTAAATTCAGTGACTGAAGGTGCCAATGTATCTAATACGATCTATGCCAAGCAGCAACCTTCTGAAATGCCACAATGTCCTCACTTATTATTT
This sequence comes from Clarias macrocephalus, assembly GCA_011419295.1. Classification (NCBI taxonomy): domain Eukaryota; kingdom Metazoa; phylum Chordata; class Actinopteri; order Siluriformes; family Clariidae; genus Clarias; species Clarias macrocephalus. Next base: position 11,145 of record JAAGKR010012893.1, read on the forward strand.
AGAATTCATTATTTAGAATTCCAGCTTTCGTGATTTTCTCCAAAAATGTAGGGTTCTAAATTTTGTTACTGTATATTCTTATAAAGGATGTGGTTTCATCCACACGGCCCAAGACACAAATGAAAGGTCCATATATATATATATTTTTTTAATCACAGAAACTATATGAAGTAATACGACTACTCTCTGGTTAATCGTGATGTACGATTGTAAACTCCTAATGTGGAAACAGAACTCTGTTCTGAAGGCACTAATGTGAACAGACATGGGTTAAACACCACCACAATTTTTGTGACAGTATTTGTGTCATCAAGTAACAGTGTATGGATGATGAAGGGGGAAAGCAATTATACAGTTATCAAAAATTGCTTTTTTTTTTCTGCATTCAAAAAGCATGTGCATACAGTCATAAGATACCAAAGATTTGATTTCTTGATTTAATGTTTTCTTTATTATTGTCTTAAATTGTTTTTCTTTTTATAAAATGAAGCAATATATGAACTTTATAAAAAAGAAATTGCAGTAATTTTGCATGAAACATATCTGCATTGTGGAGCATTTATATACATTGGACCATTTACTGGTACAAACAGAAGCTTGCCAAAAGCCTGAGTCAATAATAGTTAATGATTATCCTTGGAAAGTTTTGGCAGAAGAGAAAACAGGATGAGTGACAGGAAAAACTAAATGACCCAGATGCTAGATCAAGGGCAAAGCCCATTATAGTGAGAGGTCCCGGCCAATGGCTTATTTTGTGATAAGGAGGAGGCTATTATTTTACTGCACCCAGTGGTGGGGGAAGGAATGTGACCTTCTGGTAGTCTTAAGAAACAAGGCGGTTATGTGGTCCTGCAGCTGGCATACTTACCCCCACTGGGAGGCCATATTAGGGCGTGGAACACCATGGAAATATCCGAGAACAATTCCACTGACCTGGCGGGAAGCAGACGTCAGAAACATCTGCCAACAATCCCAGCAAGGACAGCAGATGTCCCCCTGGGAGCCTATTTCAGCCCCACTCATGTCTCTGCCCATGCCAGGTAGGCATGGATCTCATTTGGCAAGGCCTACTAGTGCATCCTCATGTTGGTGGACTATGCCACTCTGTGCGTTTTCTTTTTAAAGTTGTTTATTCAAGAAGGTGCTGACAGACCAAGGGACATCCTTTATCAAATACTAATATAACTATTATAATACCTACAAACACCTACAAACTCAAGCACTCAAACCGGACGCTAAAGCACATGCTATCTGTTGAAAATCAATCAGTTGCTCCTGATCACCAGCCGACAGATGGAGCAACCCAAGCCAGGTTTGAGGCAGCATGATGGGATGTTGTTTGGTTCACTACCCTTCACAGCTGATCACAGCTGCTGACCCCCACTGTCGCACTGTGGCATCCACCCAGCCGCATCACCTTGAGCCCTTCTACTCATCAACCAAATGTCCTTTAAATCTCTCACTCACATTGATCTCATGTCTTATTGAAAAAAAAACATAAATAAAAAAATTACCTTCCCTGGTGTTTTGTGTCTACTTTGCCCCATTGAGTGTTCTAAAAGTAGCACAGTTTGTAAAGGGGCAGTAGTTGTTATGTTACACGTATGTCCTCTTTTAACCGTATTTGAGTTAATTACATTTTAAACCCTTCTAGCTCTCACAGGATTATTTTATTTGCTTATTTATTTATTAATTCATATTTTAGAGGACGCTTGGATTGCTTACATACTGCATTCACTAACGGTCGATATAAATATAATAAATTTAAAAAAATGTGAAAAGGTATGCATATAATCTTTTTTAAAACTGTTTCTCGTTGAACGTCTTTTCGAAATGTCCTGCAGTGCCATCTAGTGATACATGTATGCATGTTCTTTCTGTGACAAATTTGCTCAATTTAAGTGCAAGTCTTTTAGATAGAGTGATGAATTCAGTATTTTTTCTTTTCTAGCTTTTTTGAATATTTTATGTATATTCAACTATAATTAACTCTTATAATGTGGGATTGCAAATCATAGGCTGAAATTTTAAATATGTGTGAATGTGAATGAATGTGTGCTGCTATCTGAAAATGAGAAATTGTAGGATGAGGTAACAGTAATTCTACACCAGAGACCAAGTCACAGCACCTTGCCACTGATCAGGCATTGAACTATTATCGTTTAATACATATTGTTACATGAAATGAAATATTATCCCACCAGCATAAAAGGATCAACTCCAAATACCCAATTACATTTTGTTTTGTTTATGTGTTACAACCCGCGTGTTTGAGGTCGCAACATAAAAGAGGGGTCAAACCAAAATATATACTGTATATTCAATACAAATTATTTATATAATTGTACAGATACAATGGTCAAAATAATAAACATAAGTCTAGGGGAAAAAAAAAACTAAACAAATGTAATCACAACCAAAAACTTAAACTACATTTGATATGAAATGCACGAGAAAAAAAAAATTAAGAATCCACAAAACGTTACATATTAAACAATAAGAGTCTTTTATATGCTACAAATTTGCAATTAATCATAAGACAGGCCAATCAGAATCGGCCACTGTCTTCCCAGTAGGGTCTGGAGAAACTTCAGGGTCGTCACACATCCCACTCCAAAAGGAGGTTATCTACAGAACCGACAAAATAAAACAATTTTAAAAAAAATACACCAACAAAACATTTTGTAATTTAAAATAAAACTAATACTCATCTCCATCAATCCCTCTCCTCTTCACTCTCAGACTCCTGGGCCCGAGGGAAAAAACTAGAGAAGAAAAGAGGGAGATTGAAAACAGAACAACAACAGCTACTAAAGAGGAGAGAGAAAGAAAGATATACCCAACACCACTGGGATACCTTACAGCCGTGAGAGAGCATCAGCAACTGAGTTGTCTTTACCACGAATATGTTTAAGGTGTAAGTTTTTTTTTTTTTTGAAGGTTATTCTGGACGGAGGTTTTAAATCTCTGTCTGGGGTAGACTTCGGGCTTTTGGTTTGAAATGCCAATTGTCTTTGAGTTTAGCGCTTTAGAGTACCGTACACCTTTGAAGACTAGGTAGGTTTAGTTAGTTTTGTTTGTAGTTATTGGAGTCTCAGATTTTTTTAATAAGGTAACACTTTGTTGTTTTCCGTATATGTGTGGGTTGTGATGCCTACCAGAGATCAAGATAATTTGACAATTGACTTGTGATAAGTCTTTATTTATCTTGTAACGGTGAGGGTTTCTTTTTTTTTTAGTGGGTTTGTTGTGACGGTCCCTGGCGAAGTGTTTGATGGAATTTGTATTTCCTTTACCATGAATATGTTTAAAGTGTAAGTGGAAGGGCTGTAAAATAAGATGATTGATTCTGATTCCATCTGATGATTCGTCAATTCTTACCACGCATTCAATTCAGAAAAGTCAAGGGATTATGGTCAGTATAAACAATGATAGGACCACAGATTGAAGTTTCAGTAGGTAAACCTCAAAATGTTGAATGGCTAAAACCAGGGCTAAAGCCTCTTTTTCGACCGTAGAATACGCTTGTTGGTATTCTACGCGCCAGCACCGCGCCAGCACCATAGGCACTAGCATCAAAGGCAAGCAAAAATGGTATTGCAAAATTTGGTGCCATCAATACGGGAGCATTCGCTAAAAGCGCCTTAGCATTATCAAAAGCACATTGACACATTGACCATTCAAATGGCTTTTTCGGACTCAATAAATCCGTTAGAGGGGCAATTACATCTGCAAAGTTTCTACAAAACCCTTTATAGTATCCCACCATTGCAAGAAAACGTCGTAACTCACGTCGAGTAGTGGGAGCGGGAAAATTACAGATGGCTTCCACTTTTGCGTTGTTAGGTTTTACACATCCTCCATCAACCACCTTCCCTAAATACGTCACTGTGGCCTTGTCAAATTTGCACTTGGCAAGATTTATGGTTAAATTTGCCCTAACCAAACTGTACAAAACAATATCATCCAGGTAAACTTCACAAGCCAAGGGCATAACGGTATACTGTAAAAAACAGGTGTAACAAAAGCAGATAGTTCCTTAGCACGGGTTGTTAAAGGCACTTGCCAATACCCTTTTAGGAGATCGAACTTACTGACAAACTGTGCAGAACCCACACGAACAACGTAGTCATCAATCCTGGGTAGAGGGTAACAATCAG
>JAAGKR010012894.1:0-15303 GCA_011419295.1 Clarias macrocephalus
AGATGCGAGAGATCTAATATTTAACAGTCCGAGCTTCAGATCAGAGGTGCGGCTGCACATTCAGTGTGATCTGAGTTTGTGGTGTCTATGTTAATTAAATTACTAAAACAGACTTTCTGAGTCTTTCTAAATGTATGTTTATGTTTAGCTCGGGGAACAGACACAGTCTCAATATGATGAACCCTGAGTGACGACTCTATGCAGCTAGCAGACGGTTGGTTTAGTCTGTCTGTCTGCTCCCTGGCCTTGGCTCTGGATTGTCACCGATTAACTCGGCCTCTTCTGAGACTATGTGCTATACTGCAAGAAATGAGAGCAGCACCTTCCCGAGTGGGATGGACACCGTCCCGCCCTAACAGGCCAGTTTTGCCCTCAAAGGTCTTCCAGTTGTCTATGAAGTCCATGTTGTTTTCGGAGTACCACCTGGACATCCAGCGGTTCAGCGACCATAACCTGCTGTAAGCTATGTCGCCACGTCTCATTGGGATGGGACCAGAGCAAACTACTTCATCGCCTTCGCTATTTTAAACCCCTCTGTAAAGTTATGCTTACTAACCTCTGACTGATGAAGGCGTATATCATTAGCTACTGCATGTACCACAATCTTTGAGAACCTATGCTGTCCTAGAGCCCTAAGATTACCTGTTATGTCTGGCTGCCAGTATACACCTGACCACTGCCGCTGGTGCCCCCTAAAGGCCTGGCTAATTTCACGTGCCTCAGTATAGAGTCTCCTATAACCGGAGCTCTTTCAGGTTTCTCAGCGGGTGCATCACTGAGGAGAGCGAACCTGTTGGACACGTGAAGCGCAGAAGAGGTGTGCTCCGGTGGGCTAGCCTTAGCGTTAGCTTTGGCTGAACGAGTATGCCGCCGAGTCATCACCACCTCGCCCCGCTGTAAGGCTCTACTGCCGAAGTCGGGGGCTGATTATCTCCTCCTGCGGCACCCAGACTTTCCGCTATGGGAATAACGCTGCTCTCGCGCTCACTAACCCTCTCTAAAGTCTGGATGCGCTCCTCTAATGCTACTATCTTCTCCGTCAGGGTGCTCACTAACACACACTTACACTGTCACCACACTACAGTTGATAGAGTTGAACACAAGAAAATACACAGTCATCATGCAGGATTTGATTCTCACCTACAATTACAAACAGTTACCATTCCAGCATCAAAATGAAACCTATCGAGGTAAATGACGCCAATTCTTTTAGCATATTTAATATGGATATAATATGGAAATATCCCTTGATGGACTATGGTCACCAAAAGTAAAGAAACTCAAAGTTAGGTTTAAAGTCGGTGATGCTGTTAGAATTTCTTGTTTAAAAAGGCAGATTGAAAAGGCTATATATAGCTGGTACTCATTATCACAGTAAGAATCTCTATGTCACATTAGTCTGAAGGAGGTAAATAAAGTACATAGCCATTTTTTATATCAGTCATGGGTATTATAAAAGTATCATAGAACTGTTTTTTAAATTAACAAACCAATAAAAACACTGAAACTTGACATGGAGATATCCTATAACCCTCGAAAAATAAAATATGCATAGAGAACTTAATACCCATATACTTTCAAAATCAGTGGAACCTCAGCCCATATGCTCGGTTTGATACCCGACAAACCGTTGACATTCCGACATCAAGAAGCGCCAAATCCTGCTGATATCGCCGTGTTTTACACAATGTATGTACAGTACAGACCAAAAGTTTGGACACACCTTCTCATTCAAAGAGGTTGAATTTGTATTATGGCAAGAAAAAAGCAGCTAAGTGAAAAAAACGAGTGGCATCATTACTTTAAGAAATGAAGGTCAGTCAGTCGGAAAAATTGGGAAAACTTTGAAAGTGTCCCCAAGTGCCGTCACAAAAAGCATCAAGCGCTACAAAGAAACTGGCTGACATGCGGACCGGCCCAGGAAAGGAAGACCGAGAGTCGCCTCTGCTGCGGAGGATAAGTTCATCCGAGTCACCAGCCTCAGAAATCGCAGGTTAACAGCAGCTCAGATCAGAGAGCAGGTCAATGGCACACAGAGTTCTAGCAGCAGACCGTTACTCAGATGCATACATATACCAGGTGAAAACAACAAAGTTGTCACTATGACTAATAAGCCACATTACGTACCGCTCACCAAGAACCACATTACTTACAGTATATTGTAATTGAAGTCAAGTCTGATCAGAACAAGATTATACCTTACAGTTACGGGAACTCCCATCATGTATGGAGTGGGTCTAGGGGGTCTGTTCAAGGGTCTTTTTCGAATGGTGGTTCCGTTCATAAAAAGGGGGTTTGCTATCGCGAAACCTCATTTAAAAACTGCAGCTAAAGATATTGTAAGAGATGTAGTGAGTAACACTATGAACATAACTCAAACTGGAAATCAGGATTGGTCTGGTCTAGCACTGAAAAAAATCTACAGTATGATTCATATGCTAGTCTGTGCTGGTTAATACTGGTTAGTGTTACTGGAAGACCAGCATATATACACTGATAAAACTTTACCACCAGCATTGGTCTTGCTGGTTAGTGCTGGTCTGGTCCTGGTTTAGCTGAACCAACATAACTGATGGAAGAACAGCATGCCTGCTGAAAAATCTAGCATAGGCCAGCATGATTTACTGTATATGCTGGGCCACCAGCAATGTTTTGGTAGTTAAAATTGGTTAGCATTTTAGCTTATTATCTTGTATTTTTATAGCTAGTACTGAAAATAGTGTGTGATGTAAATACATGGACCGTATAGTGTTATCTTTAAATGCATTTATATACAAGAGACAAAAAAATCCATTTACCAAAAACATGTAAATACATTATTTTACATTTATTAAATATCTGCTGGGTTGTCTAAAACACAACACAAACCTTTTATATAAATGCACTGGCAATAAATTAATATTTTAAAAAAGTAATCAATTGAAATCACTTAACTGAAATAAAAAATTTTAAATAAAAAAAAACAGCATAGACTATCATAGCTGGTCACCAGCTTGATACCAGTATATGTTGTGTTTCGTTGTGTGCTGATGTGCTGGGGACCAGCATCAGTAAGGTGACCAGCATATCAGCCCCAGCATCATAGTGTTATTATGCTGGTCACCAGCGCCTGCATCAGCAACCAGCACCAGCATCATGTGGTCAGCTGTTTCGGCGGTGGGCACTTTTCTGGTAACCATGAAAATAACTTAAAATGCACCATAATTTTTAATCATACACATAAGTGTAATACACCATTTGAATCTGTAAAGGGTCTTTATTTGTTAATGTACACTCACATATCAATAAAACATTGTGCTGTTGTAAAATAAAGAAAATGAACAGGGTGCACTTTCTGCCGTCTCAGTCTCCCCGAAAAAATTTTTTTAACGCGTCACTAAAATGAACGGAAACTCAGTGAATACTGCAAACACACATATCCATATATCTATATATCTATACAGTCATGTGAAAAAATTAGGACACCCTATGAATATCTGTGTATTTTGTAACATTTTTTAATATATGGATATTTAATCTCAATATAAACAATACTGAGAGATTGAATTAATATAATTAAACAATTCAAACTGAAGAAAAGACTTTTCAAGATTTTCTGTAAATTTAAATCTACAAAACGCATATTCTAACTGAGGAAAAAGTTAGAACACCCTACCCCTTTGTAGCTAGTGTTACCCGCTTTGGCTGAAATAACTGCAGTGACGCGCTTCTTATAGCAATCTACCAGTCTCTGACATCGGTCTGAGGAAAGTTTTCCCCGTGAGATGTTTGCTCTGTTTCTTGCATGTACAGCCCGTTTCAAGTCACCCCAAAGCATTTCAATGGGATTAAGATCTGGGCTTTGACTCAGCCATTCCAGGACTCTCCATTTCATAATTTTCAGCCAATCCTTGGTTGATTTACTGGTATGTTTTGGGAAAGTTTGGGGAAAAAAAACTTTTCATTTTCATGTTGCATGGTCCAGTTCCGTTTCAGCTTTAATTTTCTGACAGATGGTCTCACATGTCCCTCAAGCAACCTCTGATACACAGTAGAATTTGCAGCCCCAAACCATCATACTTCCACCTCCATGCTTCACAGTTAGTATCCAGGTTCTTCCAGGTTCTTTTCCTGGAAGGCTGTCTTTGGTTTACGCCAAACATGTCCTCGGTTCTGGTGTCCAAATAATAAAATTTTGGACTCATCTGTTCAAAGAACATTATTCCAGAAGTTCTGGTCTTTGTCAGTATTCTCTCTGGCAAACTTCAGTCTGGCCTTAATGTTTCTCTTAGAGAGCAAAGGTTTCCTTCTTGTGCACCTCCCATGGAAGTTAAACTTGTGCAGTCTCTTTCTAATCGTAGAGGCTCTTTCACATCAACAGTACCCAGAGTCTGCTGTAGGTCCCGTGATGACATTTTAGGGGTTTTGGTGACGTCTTTTAGCCTCTTGCAGTCTGCTCTTGGGGTGAACTTGCTGGGATGACCAGACCTTGCCATGTTGGCAGTTGTTTTAAAAGCCCTCCACTTGTAGACTATTTTCCGGACAGTGGAATGACTGATTTTAAAATCTTTTGAGATCTTTTTTAATCCCTTACCAGACTTATAGGCTGCAATATTTTTTTTTGTGAAGACCTCAGGGAGCTCTTTTGCTCTCATCATGGTGCTCACTCTCACTTCAACAATAAGGAGCACACCAATATAAATGTCTGAGGTTTAAATAGGGCAAGCCTCATTCAAAATGCTGAGTAATGATCTACTAATCATGTGCACCTGGTGTGATCTTATAATTTTGATTCATACACATTGCATACAGACTTACTTCTTTTTATTGTGTAAAGCTGCTTTGCGACAATGTCAATTGTTAAAAGCGCTATATAAATAAAATTGACTTGACTTGACTTGACTTGATCCACCTGCGTGTGATTTCAGCCATTTTAAGTGGGAATAAATGTGAGGGTGTCCTAACTTTTTCCTCAGTTAGAATATGCATTTTGTAGAATTACATTTACAAAGGATCTTTAAAAGTTTTTTCTTCAGTTTTAATTGTTTAGTTAAATTACTTTAATCTCTCAGTATTGTTAACATTGAGATAATGTTATGTTATATATTAAGAAATGTTACAAAATACCCAGGCTTTCATAGGGTGTCCTATTTTTTTCACTTGACTGCACATATATCTATAAAAAGCTTAAAGTGTCTACTTTTAAATTAAGAAAGCTTAATCAAAAATAAATATTCTCAGTTTATGTAATCCATATGAATCTAAGGAGAGATAAAGTCTTTCAAATTCAAATTCAAATGTTATTTGTCACATACATAGTCATACACAATACGATATGTAGTGAAATGCTTATACGACCGCCCGTGACCTTAAAAATTTTAAAAACAATTTACAAGAAATAAATATAAGAAAATAGAACAAAATATAAAAATTTTCAAAAATATATATAAGATATATAAAAACTTATCTGTATAAATGTAGGCAAAAATAGCCATAAATATGAATGGAAATTAAAATAGAAATAAATGAAAATGTCCAGGAAGTGTGCAACTGTCCATAAGTGTCCATTACTGTGAGGTGTGCAAAAAAATGCAGAGATGATTTAGTCCAGTGTAGTGATCCGGTTGAGAGACTGTATCGACTGCGGGAAGAAGCTCCTCCTCAATCTCTCTGTATTGGCCTTCAGGGAGTGGAAGTGCTTTCCTGACCACAACAGAGAGAACCGTCCATTGCTGGGGTGGCTGTGTGTTTCTGCCACACTTCATTGTCTGATAATGACCTGAGACAGGACACGCCCACACGCTATTCACAAGGAAACAGTCAGGGTAATCTACATACAAAGACACGCCCCCAACACACACACACACACACACACACACAGTAGATCCGATAATTGTGGAAGGTGTTATGCACTGTACAGGTTTCTGGAGCTCTACAGAATGTTCTGGACAGTGGGAGGAGTTTAGATTTACCTCAGAACAACACTGAGACTCCAACAGAGAACGAAGGAGGAGAATCCAGTAACCTGTTACCATGGGTAAGTTATTAAATCTTATATAATCCTTATTCTGATAATATAAAACTAATATTAATTTATTTTCCCTCATTTTCTCACAAACTTTTGCCAGTTTATGTGAAACATTGTCATTTAATGTCACTTACATGGTTTGGTTAGCATGTAGATAACACTGCTAAATCATGCTAACATACTGCCTTATGTAGCTTAGCACAAACAGGTTAGCTCACAGGTGGCTAAGCTAATGCCTTACAGTATGTAGATTACAGGTGGTTGTCAGTATCAGCTGTGGTGTAAATGTTTATAATATATTTCACCCCGTTTTGGAGAGCTTCATGTTATGGTAGCTATTTGGTTCAGTTTTTGGTTAGCTTATGACACTGCTATCTATAATGTTATTTAGCACAAACACTTCAGCTCCCGGTGCCTAAAATACTGCCTCATGTAGCTTACAGGTGTTTGTGATATTAAGGTGTAAATGTAAATCGTAATGCAAAAAGTATAAATAGTTGTATAACATTGCAAAAGTCTGTGTTGACTTTATGCCTGGTCAATAGTTATTGATGATTATTGACAGTAATTTTATTATCATCATGCTTATGTTTCTTTTTCCTTTTTTATAAACAGTTGTGACCATGAAAATGATCAGCCACCTGTTTTATAGAGACCAAATGCAAACAAGCAGGCAAGATACAGACGGACCATCACTATGTCATGGGAACCTCGACCACGACTGGGGTCTGGATTCGGGATGGATCTCTTGTATTTTTTTAAGCGGTTGACCACACGATAAGGCTTCACCTGTGACTGCACACAACCAGCACATGGACTGACCTCAGATGCCAGGAATGTTACCACTGCTGGTCACAGGGTCTGTGTGAATTGCAAATCAGTTTATGGTAAGCAGCAAAAAACACCATGGAAATGCCAAGTATGTGATGTTCACTTGTGTCTGTGAAACTGCTTCACATGTCTGTTTCACTTGCGAAAATGCTTTTCGAGAGAGGCACAAAGACGTGTGACTGTGTATAGGGTAAAAGTGGGCTTTTACAAACCTAACACCCTTTCTTCATAGTGCACTGTTCCTGTTCCCAATGTTTTACCCTGAATGTCTGTTTGCACGGCCATATTTACAGGATGCCAGAAATGCGCCTTCTGTGTATAAGATCATCTGTGTCCCTCTTCAATCCTGGACATTTACTTTGCACTATGTGAAAGAGGTGACATTTATATGCTTATAAGTAAGGTGACATTTATATGTTTATAAGTAAGAAAAATACACAAATGTCAGGACATGTGAGAACTACTTCAGGGCCCATAAACCTGCAGACCCCTAAATAATGAGAGAGGGCCAAGTTCACTCATTTCACACAGTTATTTTCACACCACAGTAGTGTAAATGTGTCCCTGAGAGGTTGCTCCCATGTTTTGTTTTTTTTATTATTTTTTTTATCAAAACTTGTTTGCTGTTCATTGTTAAATTATCATATTGTTACAAATGTACATATTGTATATATTGTTACATATTACACTTTGTTAACACTGTTTGTATTGGCCAATAAAACTGATTTTATACTGATTCTGTTCTATATTTTATTATTGGATAATAAAGTTATTGGATGACCATCTTGTAAATCCTGAATTTTGTCTTGTTACTAGGGAGTTACTAACATACATGAAGCAAAAAAGGCATTATAAAATTTATATGAATTCTGACTTTTAAAGGTGATGAATAGCCTATCGTCAAATGTTGGTATGCTGGGCTGCATGGGCTGCATAGTTGTGTTTTGGTGCTGGTATGCTGGTGACCAGCATCATAATGCTGTGATGCAGGTCACCCTGATATTCTAGTGGGGGTGGGAAAAAACAGCATGACCAGCAATTATACCAGCATAATTATGTTGTGTTTTGGTGCTGGTATGCTGAGGACCAGCATCAGCAAAGTGACCAGCATACCAGCATCAGCATCATGGCACTATAATGCTTGTCCCCAGCATACCAGCATACATTTTGCTGGCATACTGGGGACCAGCATAAGTAAAGTGACCAGCATATCAGCACCAGCATACCAGCAAAATGTATGCTGGTCACCAGCATACCAGCACCAAAACAGTTGCTGGTCAAGCTGGTCACCAGCTATGCTGGTCTATGCAGTTTTTTTCAGCAGGGTTTCCAAAAAGTTTATTGCTAAATAAATGTTTGCTATTAAATGAATGTTAAAATTTAAAAACGGATGTATGTCATATTCTCGTCTCCTCACGTGCTTAGTTGTGAGCAGGGGCAGCAGAAAACGAAATACTGTATAGCCTGGAGTGACTGGAGTAAGCCTTAAGGGGGAAGGGGGAATTTTGTATTTGCATTTGAATGTGGTTTGACATTATGAGAGTACACAGTACCAAGACAACAACAGCCGAGAAACTTACTGATTCTGCTTGGAGTAAACCAATTTAATTATTGTGATGATTATTATTATTATCAAATGTAAGACAATTTATTTTGGTTCAGTGCCAGCCAAAGTGTGAATGAATATTGAATTAAGAAGATCCGATTATACGACATAAATATTATTAAGTACAACAAAATGATGACATGGTCCAGTACACATTCCGTTACAGATAGACCATTAACAGCTGTTTATGTGTCACACCTGTGCCACCTCATTCCCGGGGAATAAGATCTGGTTCTCCGGATTACTGAGTCCCTGCTTTGTTTCCCTCTAGTGTGTCTACGTGTGTATATGTTTCACTTTAGCACTAAATTAAGATCACCTGTGTCTCCCCAATGTGTCTCACTATTTAAACCAGTCGAACACGTAGCAAGTTGTTCACTCACCGTTGTGCACGCTACATGTCATCATTGTCTCCCACGTTATTTGTCTGTGTTTGTTACTCCCCAGGACTGAGCAGTGTCTGCAGGGCAGGTGTTATTTTCTGTTCAAGAAGACCAAGGTCAAGGTCAAGGCTGAGAGGTTCTCAGCCTTCTTTCTGTTCTTGTTTTCAATACGTGAGTCCTTATAGCCTGCAGGAAGAAGCTTCTCCTCAGTCTCTCGGTGTTGGCCTTCAGGGAGCAGAAGCACTTTCCTGACCGCAACAGAGAGAACAGTCCGATGCTGGTGTGGCTGAGGTTCTTCAAGGTCTTCCTGGCCTTGGTCCTGCACCGCTTGTTGTAAATTGAGTGCAGGGCAGGGAGCTTGGTGCGAATGAGGCGCTCAGCTGGTCACACCATCCTATGTAGAGCTCGTCTGTCCTGCATGTGCTTTTCCCAAACCAGGTTACAATGTTTCCCGTCAGGATGCTCTCTATGGTGCAGGAGTAAAAGTTCTTAAGCACCTTGGATGGCAGTCTGAAGTCGCTCAAGTGTCTGAGGAGGTAGAGACGCTGCCAGGCCTTTTTCACCACGGTGTTGATGTGACAGGACCATATCAGGTCCTGCGTGGTGTGACCACCAAGGTATCGGAAGCTGTCCACTCTCTCCACTGGGCTTTCGTTGATGACAGATGTCTGGTAGTTCCTCTCCTGCTTTGTAGTAAAGTTCACTATCAGCTCCGTTGTCTTCCTGAGGGACCAGTTCACAGACCAGAACACAACCCTGAGGGGCTCCAGTGTTGAGGCTGATGGAGGTTGAGACATGTCTGTCGATCCTTACTGTTTGTGTCTCCTGTGGTCTGCCAGTTCCACTGACACAGAGATGGGATGCGTCCCAGGTACTCCAGCTTGGTGGTGAGTGTAGAGGGAATTATAGTGTTAAACGCTGAGCTGTAGTCTACAAAGGGCATTTTAACATAATTCCTCTTTCTAGTGTCCACGTGGGTGAGTGAAGTATGAAGGAGGTATAGGTAACATGGTAACATCAGGTAGTGAAGAGATGATGAAGTCTCTGACCAGCCACTCAAAGCACTTCATCACTACTGAGGTAAGGGCTACAGGGCGGTAATCACTGAGGGAAGCAAGATGGAGTTTCTTTGGAACAGGAACAATGATGGACTCTTTAAAGCAAATGGGAATTACTGATTGGGATAAGGAGAGGTCTTGAGGACTCGCCTGAGATGCTGTCTGCTCCTGCTGCTTTCCTGGTGTTCACTCTCCTGAAGGCTCCTCTCACATCATGCGCTGAGATTATGAATACATTTTCAGTGTTGGCATTCTCTTCGTGTCTGCAGCCATTAGCATTAGCTTTAGCGTTTTGCATCATTGGCTGCAGCTTCAAAGCAAGCGTAGAAGGTGTTCAGCTCATCTGCCAGAGACTCATCTATGTTCATCATACCAGATGTTGGTGCTTTATAGTCAGCCAGTATTGTCCTTAGTCCTTGCCACAGGCTCCTGGAGTCTGGAGTCCAACTCTGTTTGAGCTGTGACTCTAGTTTCCTCCGTAGTGCTGTTTCACCTTCTTCACCACTTTCTGAAAGTATGGTGCAGCTTTGTATGGGTTCATGTCACCCAACACAAGTCCCACGTTATAGGTGGTGGTGCGAGTTCTCAGAGCGTCACGAATCGTTTTATCCACCCATGGCTTCTGATTGGGAAATGTTCTGATGGTTGTTTTTTGCACTATATCATCCGTTAATTTCCTGATAAATCCCACAACCACTTCTGTAAACACGTTGATGTCATCAGAGCTGCGCCGGCACATGTCCCAGTCTGCATCATCGTGTGCATCCTGTAGAGCAGCCACTGATTGGTCCGTCCAGTGCACAATTTCCTCTAAGCCAGAACTTCTTGCTTAAGCCTTTGTTTATCTTTTGGCGTGAGGGACATGGCAGTGTGGCCGGATTTCCCAAAAAGGGGATGAGATTGTGCCTTGTAGCTATCTTTGATTGTTGAATAACAGTGGTCCATTGTCCTTTTGCTTCTGGTGGGGCAGTTGATGTGCTGATAAACGTTTGGCGCTGCCAGTGTTGTATTTGATGCTGTGTGAGTCCCTCATGCACCTCGCATATGGCAGTGTCCTTGTCCGCTTGAAGTAGAATATAAATGCCGCTGATTATGACTGATGTAAACTCTCAAGGAAGGTAAAAAGGATGACATTTGATGGTTAATATTTCCAGGTTGGGTGTGCAGGAGAGTGTGAAAGGAACAATGCTCATGCTGTTGCACCAGCTGTTGTTTACCATTAAACACACACCGCCTCCCCTTAAGTTCCCCGAGTCCCATGTCCTGTCCATGTGGTGAACCGAGAAGAACCCGGCTGGATGGCGTGGCTCGGAGATTGCAGTCCTGAATGTCGAATTGTGAGTACATTGTAAACCCCCCACAAAGTATCTCTAATGTACCTAATGTACTCAATTGTGAAGAATTTACTCGGTTAAAGTAAAAACCCGGTTAACTTAATAAACAAAAACAAGGAAAAAGAGGAAAAGAGGTCAGAGCAGTCGTGACGGCAGCCAACCTCACCAGCGCCATCTTGGATCCTGAATCTTGGATTAATTTTGCAAGGCACTGTGTGTATGTATTTATATATAAGTGAAACACAAAGATTCATTACACACGGCTGATATATTTCAGGGGTTTAATTATTTTCATTTTGATGATTATGACTTACAGCTAATGAAAGCCCTAAAAGTTTAAATGTTAGCTATAAACAAACAAAAAAAATTTTAAACACAGAAATAAACGTTATATATAAATAACATGTATATAAACATATTTTATAAAATAAAATGCTTTGAAATCCCATTTTCATACCTTTGGAAATCCCACTTTCCATATTTAACCTATTACCTATTGTCAGTAACAACTTCTGGAGCATTTGCTAAGAACAGCACGTACGGTGTATTGTAGTAGGTGAAATGTCACAATATTGTGAAATGTATTGACATTACAATCAACTAAAAGGGATTTATTTAATTATGTATGTATGTAAATAATTAAATGTACATGTAAGTAAAGTAAATTTTTTGTTTCATTATTTATTAACTATTTAACTATTTCCGGGTAGCTGCAGATCTACTCAAGTCGATTGCTTTGGACGGTCAGGTACAGCCTGACACTGGTTAACCTTTCATTTAAAGTGTCCCGAAAAAAGTATTTGAAGCAAACTTTTATAGTAATAATCAAATAGATCAAACTTTAAAAGAACAATATTGTGACTTTGTGCTACTCAGAAGCTCAGTATATTCAGTAGTGCCATAGATTTTCAAGCAGGTGACACAATTCAAAAACTTACAGCACCCTCTGCTGCTGTTGCAGCTAACTAACATTACAGGGATTTCGAAAACTCTGCAATTAACCAGTCAGTAGTAGTAATTTTGTGTTATGAAATTTAGGGTGAGTTTAGACTATCAGCCAAATCATGGTTCACGTTACACTTCACCTCAAAGTTTGGCATGTTTGCATAATATAAATACAACTCATCATGACCGCGTATGGAGCAGCATACCATTTTATATATAATTATAGAAT
Organism: Clarias macrocephalus; assembly: GCA_011419295.1. Taxonomy (NCBI): domain Eukaryota; kingdom Metazoa; phylum Chordata; class Actinopteri; order Siluriformes; family Clariidae; genus Clarias; species Clarias macrocephalus. Next base: position 12,394 of record JAAGKR010012894.1, read on the forward strand.
ATTATCCCATGAATCGATTCTAATTCAGGTTTTTAAACAATTTCTTTTATAGAGATAATAGTTGGAATTGATTTTCCTAAAGCATAATTTTGAAAAAACTATACAGTTTTGAAACAATGGATTTTTTTTTTTTTATGAAAATAGCCAGGATGAAGGTGTGACAGGAACTTTATTATGATTTAACAATCTGTAAATTAGAAGTATTTATCCTTTATATATGTTTTTTTTTTTTTTAAGATGAATGAGACAAATTTACATTTCTACTCAGGGCAACCCTGCTGGTCAGATTTTAAAAACGCAGTTTGCATGATTTCACCGTTTTCAGTAGGTGAGTACCTTCAGTAAGGCATTCTGTGCACCAGAGGGAGCTACTGAGCATCATGTTACTGGACCTCAATACACTCAGTGTTTATCAGTCAGTCACCTGGGACTCAAAATGAGGTTCACATTCACACAATATCACACAAACAAGAGCACAGTTATAGTGAGTATTACCACAAAGCTAATTCAGTGTAGGATGCAGGTAATTACAGATAAACACAGGTAATATCAAATAATCACTGATAATCTTAGGTAAGCTCCGATAATCACACATACTCTCAGGTAAGCCCAAGTAGCGAATCCCTGGCTATGTCAATATTTTACATATTCTTATAATTACTAGTGTAGCCTTTATACAACAGCTCAATAAACAAGACATGATTATAACTGTGTGTAGCGTTCCAGCTGACCGACAGACTTTCTCATATTATCCTGAAGAATTTTTTTGATACATTTGGGAATTCTTCTTCCCCTCTATGACTACAAGCTGGCCGCCCTGATGCAGCACAGCAGGCCCAAATGTTTCCTCCAACATACTTTACAGTTAGGATGATGTTTTTTCATGATGATATGCTGTGCCCTTTTTACACCAGATGTTGTGCTGCATGTTTTTTCCAAAGAGTTCAAAGTTAGATTCATCAGTGCACAAAACATTTTGCCAAAACCGCTGTGGAATGTCAATGTGCTCTTTCACAAACTTCAGGTGTGCAGCGATGTACTTTTTAGTAAGCAGCGGCATCCTATGTGAGGTCCTGCCATGGACACCCTACTCGTTCGATGTTTTACGTACTGTAGACTCATGAACACAGATGTTTGCCAGTTCCAGTGATGCCCTCAAATCTTTGGCTGTCACTCAGGGTTGTTTCTTTACCTCATTGATGAGTTTGTGTTGTGCTCTTCAGGTCATTTTAACTGTGCGCCCATTTTTTTGGTAGAGTAGCCACAGTCTGACTTGTAGCCACAGTGTCTCCATTTGCCCAACTGTAGACTGGTAAATTTCTAAAGTATTTAAAATCACTTTAGTAGCTCTAGTCCACACCTTCAAACTCGTGTTCTTAACAAGACTCTAGGGAAGCTAACGCCTGACTCCAATTAGCTTTTTAAGGTAATTAACTCAAGGATTCACTTTTTCTACTAGCACTATGAGGGTTTTATGGTTGTTCTCAATAAAGGCATGAAAGATCAGAGTTTATTTTGCGTTATTATTTTAGGCACATTATATTTCTCAATGCTCTTGACTAAGATGAAGATCAGATCACATTTGCTGACAAATTAATACAGAAAACCATGAAAATCCAAAAGGTTCACATACTTTTTCCTGCCACTGTACACAGGGTTCTCCTGCACATTCCTCTGAACTTTTTAAAGAAACTGACCTCCAGAGCTGGAAAGTGCTTAGCGCTAATCTCTACACTGCACTCACCATTTTAAATTACTAAGTGCTTTTCTTTTCACTTAAAGAAGCTGACTTTAAATTAATGTTTGTGTATATCTGTGTGTGTAAGTGTGTGTGTGTGTGTGAGAGAGAGAGACCGTGTGTGTGTGTGTGTGTGTGTGTGTGTGTGTGTGTGTGTGTTTGTGGAGACTTAGTGGTCAGCACTGTTGCCTTGTACCTTTAAGGCCTGTGTTTGATTCCCACATCGGGTCTGCGTGTGTGAAAGAGTGTGAGTGCGTGTGTGTGAGTGTGTGTGTGCACGCGCATATATATATGGAGTTATAGAGCAGTAGCGCCCCGTTGTGGTGGCTCTACACCACCCTCCTCCTCCTTCCCGGTTGCTTGGCAACGCCCGCGGTGGAGAGTACCTAGAGTGCGCGCTCCCGAGCTTCGCATCCGCGAGCGAGCATCTGCAGCGTGCGCGCGCTTTACGCTTTTTGCACACCGGTCCAAGAGACATGGAGGATCATTTACACTAAATCTTATTATTATAATTATCATCATCATCATCATCATCATCATCTCCATCCATATAACAGTAAATATCAGTGTCTCCATCAGCACCCTGAGCAGAGCGACACCGAGCCCGGGGACCGCAGGGGGGAGAACCATGGAGCGGAGCGGAGCGGAGAGGAGCGGAGGAGAGGAGGTGAGGACCGGGGGGGGGGACCGGGGGGACCGGGGGGGGGTGATTATTACTGCTCCATCCGAGGCGTTATAAGCGCTGAGCCCCGGGAATAATACGCTCTGGACCGCTTAATAAGGGGGCGGGATGGGGGGGGGGGGGGACAGCTTTTAAACGGCGCGAGCCGCCGCAGTGCTCCCGTCTGCTGCACGCGCTTAATGCGGTCACACCGTGCGGGAGCGCCGTCACCCGTTATACACTGTTTATACACAACTGGGACTGTGTGCGTGTGTGTGTGTGTGTGTGTGAGTGTCTCTGTGCGTGTGTATCTATGTGCGTGTGTGTGTGTGTGTGAGTGTCTCTGTGTGTGTGTGTGCGCGTGTGTATCTGTGTGTGTGAGTGTGTGTGAGAGTGTGTGTATCTGTCTGTGTGTGTGTGTGTATCTATGTGTGTGTGTGTGTGTGTGTGTGTGTGTGTGTGTATCTGTGTGTGTGAGTGTGTGTGTGTGTGTGTGTGTGTGTGAGTGTGT
>JAAGKR010012895.1:0-15295 GCA_011419295.1 Clarias macrocephalus
TGTTTTCTAATTTGAGGGAGATCAGGGAGTTGTATAGACATAACAACTGGAGCATGATCTGATATTACAATGCTCTGATAAGAACAAGAATTAACCATTGGGATAAGTTGATTATCTACAAAGAAATAATCAATTCTGTAGAAAGTGTGATGAACATGTGAGAAAAAGGAGTATTCTCTCTCTCTCTCTCTCTGTCTCTCTCTCTGTCTCTCTCTCTCTCTCTGTCTCTCTCTGTCTCTCTCTCTGTCTCTCTCTCTCTCTGTCTCTCTCTCTCTGTCTCTCTCTCTGTCTCTCTCTCTCTCTCTGTCTCTCTCTGTCTCTCTCTCTGTCTCTCTCTCTCTCTGTCTCTCTCTCTCTGTCTCTCTCTCTGTCTCTCTCTCTCTCTCTCTCTCTCTCTCTCTGTCTCTCTCTCTCTGTCTCTCTCTCTCGCTCTCTCTTTTGGATTGAGGAAGCGCCATATGTCAGAGATACCGAAGCTGCAGCGATAGGACTGAAGTAATGTGGCAGATTTACTCAGTGGTGTAGGATTGGGCGATGACCTGTCAAGTGATGGATCCAAACAGCAGTTAAAATCTCCCCCTAATATGAGAGAGTATGAGCCCAGATCTGGTAGAGCAGAAAAGAAATGTTCAAAGAAGGAAACATCATAATTAGGGGCATATAAATTAGCCAACACTACATTAGTATTAAATAGTTTCCCTGAAACAATGATATAGCGACCCTGTGTATCAGTAACAACATTATGGTGCTCAAAAGAGATGTTTGGATGAATAAGAATTGAGACGCCCCTGGCTTTGGCCTGAAAGGTTGAGTGGTAGTGTTGCCCTCCCCAACGCGACATAAGGCGAGAATTATCAGAACCGCCAATGTGAGTTTCTTGTAAAAAGGCGATTGCAGTGTTAAGTTGTTTAAGGTGTGAGAGCACCTTCCTTCTCTTGACCGGATGGTTTAAACCCTTAACATTCCAGCTCACAAAGTTTAAAGAACTATTCATTCTCCTTAACAGAAGATGTGGGTAGATAAACAAATAATACTGAAATGCCCAGCGTCAGCCTTAAAACAAAAGTGTAAAACACAGAGCAACATATTAAACACACACTGTGTGCACAGAACTAACATAGTACTGGCTTTGGAGATCCCACACCCAAAATACAATCTTCATTATTTTTCAGTCTTACAAATTCAGGCCGACAAAATTCAGGTCTTGACATCCGGGATGTCACAGGAAGAGCAGCAGCGTGCCGAGTGCTGCGTCCATGCCGCAGTGGACTTTAAAGTCTGCTTCCTGCTCCCTGCGCAGTGCACTCCTCACAAACTACTCACCGATCGGAACACAGCGCTCTTCACTAACAGGCTAAAAATCTAACTGCAATTTAGTAACTTGAATATTTTTGCTTTGAATTTTAAATACTTGAATTACATTTTCATTTGAAATATGCAACCACAATAAATTGTAGTCGCAAAAATGTCAAACATTGTAAATGCTCTAAGGCAGGGGGGTCCAAATCCAGTCCTGGAGGGTCAGTGAGCAGCACAGTTTGTAATTCACCAACACCTAAACACACCCACTGAACCTAGTAATTAACAGATTAGTTAAATCAGCTGTGTTTGAGAAGAAGAAGCACCGAACTGTGTTGGACACTGGCCCTCCAGGACTGGATTTGGACACCCCTGGTCTAAGGATTTTTTTCAATTCCAATCAAATTGCAATGCAGAAAAATTCAAACATTTTTATTGCAACAAGTTTTTTTTTTCAGTTCATGTAATTCAACCTGCTATTTTGCTTTGAGGAATTTTGCCACTATTATACTTCCAGAGCTTTTCTATAGTTCAGGATTCTCTCCTTCCAAGCTATTTGGAATACTAGCAATTTGGTTTGACGCTATTTACATTCAAATTTCCGAGCGGTTTGTTTTAAAGTGCGCGTGTGGTCATTATACCAGGGAGCGAGTTTCTTATCTCTAATCATTTTCCTTTTAACTGGAGCTACATTATCTAAGCTATAACGAAGTTCTGAGTCTAGATATTCATTCGCCTGTTCGAGTTCTGTGGAGTCAGATTTATTTAACCTATAATCATTTAAAGAACCAGAGCTCAATATCTGCTTAACTTTGCTTATCTTGGTTACATTCAGTGTTCTTTAATATATATTGTTGAGATGCGCCTAAAAAAACCTTTAGACAAAGGCTGCTGCAGTAGAAGCTGTACATGGAACAATTAGGTGTTAAACGTTTTGTACTGTAGCATTTTAATATAAGTATTACTTTATTTAATTTTTATAGGACAATGTAAGCATGTGCACCCTGGTGTATACACCGAATAAGAACAGCGTCCTTGAATCCACAAACACCATGCAAGGATGCTCGCTTCAGTGTTGCCACCCCTCATCATTTTAATGCCACCCTATGAATAATTTTCTAGATCCGCCCCTGATTGTAGTTATATTTCTTATACTTAATCCGAAGGATAATATTAAATCTAAAGTCTGACCTGCTTTATGAGTGGGTCCTACTACACACTGATTTACTCCTACTGAGTCCAGTATGGACAAGAATGCTGTTCTCAGAGGGTCTTCTGGATTCTCAAAATGAATCTTAAAATCTCTAGCAATTAACGCTTTATCTACAGAAACAACAAGGTTTAAGAGGAAATCTGCCGTGGGGGTCTGTAAATCACAATTAGTGGGATTGACCAAGCAGACATAATATTTGTAGCTACACTTTTTATGTTACTATAAAGAACTTTATGTATGCATTAAATTCTTCTTCTCTCTCTCTCTCACTACACACGTCTCTCCTGAGCTGCCAGTGATCCAGACCCCCTCTGCCCTCTGGACCTGTCTGACTCGTCCTGGTGTCCTGCTTCTGGATCTATCGATCTCATCACATCTGGAGATCTTATCACATTGATGCCCCGTGTGGTGACTGGGGACGGTTCCACTTTACCATGAAGACGGTCCTGTCCTCGGCTGATGCAGACAGCTGTTCTCTTCCTACTGCCATCTCAGGGAGTTTTTCCTTGCCACTGTCACTCTCAGCTCGTTCATCAGGGACTATCTGACCATTTTTTGATTCATATATATTCACATTTCATACAAACTTAAATAATTCTTTTGATTGTGTAAAGCTGCTTTGCGACAATGAAAATGTTAAAAGCGCTATACAGTACACATAAAATTGAATTGAAAACTTTATCAAATTCAAATGGTATTTGTCACATATAGTCATACACAGTACGGAATTCAGTGAAATGCTTAAATAAGCACTTGTGACCTTAAAAATAAAAGATTATTAATAGGAAATAAATATGAATAAAAAAAGAAAATAGAAAATAAATTTAGCTAAGATAAGCATAATGTATCTATAGAAGACAAGATATACAATATAAGAAAAATATAAGAAAACCTAGTGGACAAATGTATAGAAGAGATGATTTCATCCAAATATGCATGAAAGTGTCTGGCATGAAGTGCAAAGAGGAAAGAAATGAAATAGAATCATGTAAATGTGCATGAAAGTGCAGGTGTGAAGTGTACATAAGTGTCCATGAATGTCCAGAATGAGTGCAAAAATGACAAATGCCCATAAGTGTGTATGTGCAAAATAGTTTAGTCCTGTGTGGTGTTTTGATTTAGAGACCGTGTCGCCTGCGGGAAGAAGCTCCTCCTCAGTCTCTCTGTGTTGGTCTCCAGTGAGTGGAAACGCTTTCCTGACCACAATAGAGAGAACAGTCTAGTCGCTGAGGTCCTTAACGATCTTCCTGGCCTTCGTCCAGCACCGCTTGCTGTAGATCGAGTGCAGGTCAGGGAGCTCGGTGTGGATGATGCGCTCAGCTGATCGCACCACCCTCTGTAGAGCTCGTCTGTCCTGCACGGTGCTGTTCCCGAATCAGGTTCAGATGTTTCCCGTCAGGATGCTCTCTATGGTGCAGGAGTAAAAATGACTGAGCACCCTGGAGGGCAGTCTGAAGTCTCTCGGGCGTCTGAGGTGGTAGAGACGCTGCCGGGGCTTTTTCACCACGGTGTTGATGTGACAGGACCATAAGTGGTCCTGCGTGATGTGGACGCCGAGGTATCTATCGGAAGCTGTCCACTCTCTGGATCCAGTGTGGCAGGTAGTGAAGAGATGATGAAGTCTCTGACCAGCCGCTCAAAGCACTTCATCACTACTAAGGTGAAGTATATGATTTGGAAAGCTTATGGCGATGCTACAACCAGTTGTTCGAGGTGTTTTGAGTATCGAGTTCTTCCCCAGGCTGCTGACCCAGGAGCAGAAGGAATATCACATCGAAGTCTGCCAAGAACTCAGAACCGTCAGTATGCCGTGCATGACTCGTCCTTCGTGTCGAGGATCACGTACCGGTGACGAAACTTGTGTGTACGGGTGCGACCCTGAGATGAAGCAACAGTCTGACAGTGTTCAGAGCATGTGCAGACCAGCTAGTGGATGTCTAGTTTAGGAACTGCACCGTCTCAGTGACTATCCAAAGCCCAGACAAAGAGGAAAACTGGGCGTCTTCTAACATAGATGTTGGAAGTGCGGGTCCTGTCCCCCCACTACACCATCCACCTCCCAGCGCCCCAACCGCTAACACCCGTGATTTTGTCAATTCAATCCAACAATACACTGTTTTATTGTAGTACACTGTTTGGAGTCAAACGTTGATAAACAAACTCTCCCTGGTGAAACCGACTGAAAGACTGTTTGCTCAGTAATTTGTAGACTCGAGTGAAGGAAGAGTTTCATCTTCTTTTTGGTTTTGTGACAGTTGGCATCCACTAAGTTGCATTATTGTGACCGTTTTACTCTTTCAGTGTTTCAGTTTGAGTGTCGTACAGGTTACAGTCTAATGTCACGTTTCAGATTCGCTGCCTGTAGTCCAGGTCGCTCACACCGAATAAACAGAATGCTGTTGTGATGAGTAAATCTCTCACCCTGACCAAACTGTTGCAATACAAACAGAGCTGACAGCTGGGGATCAGTTAAAATGTGCTTTAATGATCAATTTTAATTCCAAATACATATACAGTCTGCTGTGAGTTATATGAGTCACTGAATAAATATGACATCTTTTTTCACTCATTCATCATCTATACTCCTTTATCCTGCATACAGGCTCGCGGGGCGGAGCCTATCCCAGAAGTCTTAGGGCACGAGGTGGGGTACACCCTGGACGGGGTGCCAAACCATCACACACTACACTACAAATTTGGAACAACATCAGAAGAATCTGCTCATTTCGTTCTTCACAGGCTACTCAGGTGCTTGTTATTTCAAGACTGGACTACTGACCCTCACTCCTGACAGGTCTGCCTCCGTCCACCATTTGTCCTCTGCGGGTGGTCCAGAATGCAGCTGCACATCTTGTTTTCAACCTTCTCAACCTCCCACATTACCCCACTTCTCCGCTCCCTGCACTGGCTTCCTGAAGCTGCTGCATCAAATTCAAAAACTCTGATGCTCCCCTACAAAGATAAAAACAACCCACTTACCTCTCAGCTCTAATCACACCTCGCACCGCACCGCACCGCACCGCACCGCGTTCCCTCCGATCCTCCGGCACCACTCGCCTCGTCCCAACGTCTCTCAGAGATCCAGGAAGACCTTCATCCTTCCTCTAGATGTCCACACAGTGTAGTCTTTGACAATCTTTAAACGACGACTCAAGACGTATCTGTCAATACTTGGACTATAATTTACAATATAGTTGCAAGCAACGATGACGGGCCCAAGCACCCTGTGCCATCGCCACCCCGGGGCACCGCACAACCTGCACACATCACACACTATACAGGGCTGATGTCAGTTTGGGCTCTAAATATTTGTTGAGTGCATTAGTGTGTATACATGTGTGTGTGTTTGTGTGTGTGTGACAAGTGGATGTGTCAGTCTGTGTGTGATGCGTAAATGTGTTTGTGGATGTTTGTGTGTGTGGTGTGCGAGTCTGTGTGTTAACATTAGTGATGTGTGCGTGAGACATGTTAGTGTGTGCGGGCGTGTGAGTGTTATAATTTGTGATGTGTGATATACATGAGTATGAGTGTGTTTGTGTATACGTGCGTGTGTGCGAGTGTTAACATTTGTAATGTGCGTGTGTGTGCATGTGATTGTTAAAATTTGTAATGTGTGTGATGTATGCTTGTATTTTTGTGTGTGTGTGTGTGTGTGTGTGTACGTGTGTTCAAAAGGTGGAAAATAGTGTGATGCTGGAAAATAAACATCACATATGATGTTCCTCAATGTGTGTGTGTTAACATTTGTATTGTGTGTGAGATACAAGTGTGTTTGTGTGTGTATATGTGAGTGTTAACATGTACACACATACATGTGATGTGTATATGTGTACAATAGGCTGCAGATGCTGGAGAATAAACATCACACTATGATGTTCCTCAATGTGATGTCACTGAACATGTCTCAATATAAGGCCACACTGAAAGTTATTAATAATTTTTCAATGTAAGTTTAAGACATTATCACGACTGACCCGTTTAAGATATCAAAAATCCCTCCGCAATTTTGTGTTCTTAATGTCTTTAGATCACATCGGCCCGGTTTGGTGACGACCGTTTGAATTCTCTAGGAGGAGTATATAAAAATTGGGTGTGTTTTTGCGAACGACCCAAAATAACTGGCCTCCTGTTGAGTTGAGCCCAGGACATGCAGCGAGAAAGTTGTTTGGCTCCATGAGCTCTAAGCGTTGGCTTTTTGTACGTCTTAACACGCTGAAATAACACACAGGTTGTGCGGTGCCCCCGGGCCCAAGCACTATGACATCAGCCCTATGTAGGCATAGTTTGTGATGGTTCCTCTTATTCTTCTAAGAATTACAATTATTTTTTGAACATCCAGCCACTTTTGTGGGTCTTAACATGTTAAAAAAACTCATGAAAATTGGCACACAGGTTGGAATCTGCTGCGATTCGGAGGCGTGCGAGTGGCCTGAGCGTGGCTTTGGGCCTTTACACAAGATTTTGCTGCATAACTCACATACATCTCATAATATCCACTTACACATTCATATTCTCAATGTTCTGAACAATTTTCACTATGCATATCATGGGTTCAACTTAACACATAATCTGTTATTTTAGGTTGTTTGCAAAATGCACGCAATTGAATTTAATATCCTCCGCCTAGGGGTTTTATACGATCACCACCAAACTGGGCCAGTATGATGTCAAACGTTAAGAATAGCAAAACTGCGGAAAGATTTTTGATGCTTGAAATGGTTCAGCCACGACGATGCCGTAAATGTATGCCGAAAAGTGGCTAATAACTTCCTAAGTGACTTTTAGAGCTTTTTTTCCAGCATCCAGGGCTTTTTAGAGGTCCTAACATGCTCCAAAAGAATACTGATAGTTTGCTCCGCCCAGGCGGTGATGGAACAGGTGCTTGGGCCTGATCACCGTTCCCTGCCAATCAGATTGCAGAACCCGACCCCTGTGTCTGATTATAAATGTATGGACTTCTAGGTGAGAAGATCCTAAACATAACAGAAGAAGTAAAGCTCCGAGATCACATTTAAACACGACACCCAACACTGCCCCCTAGTGCTGATTAAACACCCTGCTCCCCCACTGAACATCTCGCCTAAACTGGTTCCCTTCATCTGTTCGGTACAGGCGCTGCTGAGTAGGAGTTTAGACTTTGTGGTGTCTCAGTAAGTTGAGGTGGTGCTGGAGACACGGTGAGGGACAGACCTGCTGCATCTCTCAGGCTTGAGGAGGAGTCGCTCGTCGTCACACTCAAACACTCATGAGTGAAGATCCATCACTTCAGTCTTGGGTGGTGAAGGAATGAAACAGCATCAGGATAAACACACACACATACACACACACACACAAACACACACACAAACACACACACAAACACACACACACACAGGGGTTCACAATGACGTTTATTGTAAAAATACAGATGAGTACTAACAACAGGAATTTCCCTCTGATTTGGGACACAGCTCACTCCTGAGTATCTCCATGTGCTTTGTCCCAAATCACTACAGTGTGCACTACAGCACTGATATAGTGTAGTATCAGATAGCCCCGCCCACATTCAAAGTTACCGGACATCTCAAGACCAGTCATCTGAGCTTCTACATGCTAAACCACCATTCTAGTGCACTACACCAGAGACCCTAACCTGCGATGGTGCACTAGTGTGTGTGTGCGGTTTAGGATGCAGAAGACACTGAGGTAGTGTACTACCCCAGCACAGTACCAAGATGTAATGATTTAGGACGAGGCCCGTTAGCGTCCATGAATAAAGTTAGCGCTTTTTGCTGCTACATTTCATCTGCGTGAGCGGGTTTGGTCACGTCGACGTCCACCGCGGCGCCCCCTGCTGAAGGAGAGGGTGAGTCCACACTCACTGGCTCCGCCCCCTTTCCCTCCACTGTGGAGTCGTTTAATTTCATCGCATCGTCCTGAAGCAGGACTTCCTGTTTCCTGTCGTCCGAATCGTAACGCTCGACCCGCTGCAGGTCTGCCGCCGTCGCCGGCTGCAGCTCCGCGAGGACGGGGGTTTCATCGTCTGCTGCACCACCAGAAGGGACGAGTGGAGACGCCTCGTCATTCAGGATGTTTCTGGAAATGACTGCAAAAAAAAATAAATAAATAAACATGTGAGTTTGGTACACCAATCAGAGAGCAAGTCATGTGACAGAGGTTTAATGCAGGTTTGGGGCGGTACCTCCGGTGGGCGTGTACGAGTCGTCTGAGGCGTCGGCGCGAAGCTTGAAGGGACGAAAACTCGGGAAAATAATCAGTGTTAAAGAGAAGAGCAAAATCTGAAAAAAAAAAAAAAAAACACACACACACACACACACACACACACACACTGCCTCAGCTATCGGCCATGCTAAACCAGAGCTAGCGCATTAGCTAAAGAACTGAATATCATGTACAGAGGGATGATTTAGCGGTTAGCCATTAACGATGGGTGCTAACGTGGCGTACTGACCACGACACAGGTGCTCGTCTGGGCCGCTTTACTTGCCGTCTGTTTCACCAGAGACTGTAACCTTCTGAGCTGTGCTAACAGGGACCTGCACACACACACACACACACACACACACACACACACACACACACACACACACACACACACAATGAATCTGGAGATCAGTGTATTACACACACTTTTACATGGTGTTAATACTTTGAGTATGTGTGTGAGACCCACATGTTGTGTTTCTCCAGCTGCTCCACTGTCCTCTGAAGTTCCTTATTCTGTGCTGAACACGCTGCGACCCTGACACACACACACACACACAGACAGAATGGTATTAACATGTTTGTGTGTTTGTTTGTTTATTAATATCTAAATGAGGCCCACCTGCTCTCCAGGCCGTCGATGTACTCCTTCTTGCGGCGCCTGCTGTCCTGAGCCGACTGTTTATTACGGATTTTACGCCGCACTTTCTTCAGTATTCTCTCCTCTGTCTGCGTGCGCGCACACACACACACACACACACACACACACACACACACACACACACACACACACACTCTTTAATGACAGCCTGACTGAGGCCCTTTCCTATATTTTACATGTGGTGTAAAATATTAGGCTGTGATCAGGCGCCCCCTAGAGGAGGCAGACCACACCTGTGTGTGTGTGTGTGTGTGTGTGTGTGTGTGTGTGTGAGAGAGAGAGAGAGCCGTGCAGTGAGGGTAAGCGGTGTCAGAGCCGTTCACCTCAGAGCTGAAGTCATTCGTCACAAACAAAAAAATTATTTAATCTAATGTAAAGCCCTGCAGTATCTGAAGTGAGGTGTGTGGTGTTATCGTGTGTGTTACAGTGTGTGTTACAGTCTGGTGTTGCAGTGTGATTTTACCGTGTGTGTTACCATGTGATATTACACATAAATAAATAAATATAGTTTGAGAAATGTTGTTATAAGAAATAAGATATTAATAAATAATAATAAATTAATAAATAATGTAAAAGGTTCCTGTCTGTGGATCTGCTGTCTGTGAGTGATGGAGTGAACAGACGTGGAGTTCCTCACAGGTTCCTCCTCTCAGGGCGACGAATGTGCCGTCACCGTGTGCCGCCACCGTGTGCCGCCACCGTGTGCCGCCACCGTGTGCCGCCACCGTGTGCCGCCACCGTGTGCCGCCACCGTGTGCCGTCACCGTGTGCCGTCACCGTGTGCCGTCACCGTGTGCCGCCACCGTGTGCCGCCACCGTGTGCTACTCGTCAAGTTTCACAGCGTCACTGTCTCATCCAGACTGACCCTGAGAGGAGGAACCTGTGAGGAACTCCACGGCTGTTCACTCCATCACTCACAGACAGCAGATCCACAGACAGGAACGTTTTATATTATTTATTAATTTATTATTATTTATTAATAACTTATTTCTTAGCAGAGCTGCTCCGGTCATGATTTTTGAGGCCGGTCACCGATTTCCGATCACTAGAAGCTGTATGGGCCGATCCCGATCACCGATTACAGGGTCTACTTGAAGCCTCATCATGTAGCATTATTTAATAAACTATATCTAACAACAATATAAATAATTTATTGAAATTACAAGAAGAGGAATATCATGAATTGACGACGGTATTTATTGGCAAGCAACACGTCAACTTTAAACAGAGCAGCCTGTGCTTGGTTAGTAACTGGGAACAGCTTAGAGCTCGACAAATACAACTTTCCTGTAGATTATATAAAATTAAATAAAGTAACAGACAATTAGGACGTGAGTCGCCGGAAGTTCTGCAAGGTCCAAATATAATTATAATAATAAAGTTATTCTTTATAGACGGCTACAGAATGAATGGTTCAGCAACTTTATGCTAATATAACATTCTGTCGCCAAAAATACTTTTATGATTGTTTAATTTTATTCCCTCTGATCTTTCCTGCCTGTTTTTTTCGCGGCAGGTGAGTCAAAACCAAGAGTCGTCCCAGTCGCGGTGAACCCGCGAAGACCCTCCATACCACCTTGCGCTTCTCTTCACACCGCCGCAGCAACGTGTGATCTGATTCATTTTATTACCCCGCATGTGGAGTGCGTCTGATCTCAGACTTCTGCGTGTGGGATGATCAGATCTGCGTCTGATCATCCCACACGGCATGGAGACTCGGATTGGACGACAGACTCGGAGCGGGCGTGGCTCGTTACAGAAACTCGCCAGACATCACGTTTGCACAGATTAACACAGGTCAGTGTTAATTTCGAGGGCTGAGGCTGCTGTGAGTGATTTGATCAGAGGGGGTGGGACACGCCTGGCATGATTTCACAAATACTAATGAGCTCCTGGGCCAGGAGAAGATTCCCACAGATAATTAACTGGAATATTAATCATGAGGCGTAGAGACGTAAAATACCGGAATAAACTGGAGTTCACTGAAGTGTTCGTGAGGCCTGATGTACTCGTGGTGTACTGTGTAGTGCACTAGCGTGTGATTTGAGACACAGCCGGTGGTTGGTGTAGCTTCTGCTGTACCTTGGTGAGGGGCAGATTATTGGGCAGGGACACGCCCTCCTGATTTAGCAGCTTCTGTTCCTCCTCAGTCAGCTTCAGCTCAGGATACAGCTGCAACAACACACACCATAACAACCCGCTAATAACATGCTAAAGTGTGTGGCTGTGATAAGACAGAGGTTCAGGAGACACGAACACACACTCACCAGGCCATCAGTGAAGGAATGAGAGGCGTGGCTAAGGTCGAACAGGGCGTGGTCGAGCTCGGAGTGGGCGTGGTTGAGCTCAGAATGGGCGTGTTCCACTTTGATGGCGGAAACCAGAGGCAGCTCGCTCACCACACACGCGTCAGACAGCAGCACGGGGGCGCTCCACTCGTCTGACACACAACATTACAGTCACACACTTATCAACCCCGCCTCCTTTCAGGAACCCCACCTTTACTCAACCCATAAAACTAAGGATTTAAAAGAGGAAAGTTAAAGCACCCCGCCCTGTCTGCAGGCACCTGTCCTGTCTGTGACATCACAACATTCTGTAGCGTTCCCTCACCACCGCAGCTTTAAACAACATTTCACTACAACAGCACACTTTACTGATAACGTCGCTACAATAAGACAGACGGATTGTTTACCGAGCTCGATAGAAATTACGTCCACTTCCTGCTGCTTCCGTTGGTCTCCACCCAATCCACTGACATCATACACGACCTGATAGACAGTGGGCGTGGCCAGAGTCTGGCAGTGGACAGGGTCAGCGGCGTCAGAGGCGGCACTGTCGCTCTCGTTAAAGACCTCGTTTGGGTTGACGGTGTGAAGAACGTCCTCTGACTCGCTGTCGTTAAAGCTCTGAGAGAGAAACAACATCAGATGAAACACTTTAATCATTTAAAGACTAATGATAAACACTTTACTAACGACCCACAATGCAGGACAAACGGTCACATGACCTGCTGCAGTAAACAGCTTCCCATGGAGGAGTGGTGCTAACGAGCTAACATAAGCTAATGTTCACATTTTAACCCGCTGATTAAAGCGACGGTGTGTGTCACTCACAGACTGGTGCTGCAGGATCCACCCGTCTGTTCCCTCGAAGACACACGGAGGACAAGAGTCAGTGACGAACACTCTGCCTTCCATCACTGTGTCTTCATCACTCTGTCCCACATACACACTTCCCGTGTCATCACACACTTCCTGTATGCACAGAGAACAAAAGGGGTCAGAGGTCACATGGTCCTAAACAGTCCCATTTTACAAGATCACTGTTAACACTGTGTGTGTGTGTGTGTGTGTGTGTGTGTGTGTGTGTGTGTGTGTGTGTGTATCACAGGCACAATGATCTTCCCCTCATCTACTGGTCACCACAGAAGGAGGGAACGAGTGAATAAGAAGGAAACTAACACACACACACACACACACACACACACACACACATTATACAGTATAGTGCGTAGTGTAGTATAACGTTGTGTAATGCAGTGTGTAGTGAACTGAACATATATTCACACACATACAGTAGAAGTACAACGTCCTGGTGTACAATGTTGTTTAGTGTCTTGTGACATAATGTGTGGTGTAGTTGTATGATTAGTGTTGTGTAGTGTAGTTGTACTGTTGTGTGTATTGTTGTGTAGTTTAGTGTAACTCACACTTCCGGTCGGTGAGCCGTGTCCCGCGCCTCTCTCCGTCTCGCGCATCGCAGTAATCTGTTTTATTGTTAACTGAAGGTGTCTAATGCGCGTGCACGCAGCTCCGGACCACAAACATCCGTGTATTCAGGATCACAAGCAGGATAAGCGTTAAAACACACAAACACAATCTGTAACACATCTACACACCTGCGCCTTATGGGCCTGTCAATCCGCATGCTGTATTAGTCTGAGCTGATTGCTGGCTTCTGACTGGCTGCCCTCTGCGCGGACCAATCCGCAGGCTCGGAGTAGTACATGCGTCACTGCGATGCGGAAGTAAATGCTTTAGATTTTAACACATTTATATTTTAATAGAGTTTTGATCGCGTTGTGGCCCTCACACACATTTCCTTTATAGTCGTTTTTAGATTATATATTATAAAACGGTTTAATAATAATAATAATAATAATAATAATAATAATACAATCTTGTAAAAAAAAAAAAAAGTCACATAAACGCGCTCCAGTCATAATGCCCGGATGTTGCCACGCATTCTGATTTGTCCATGAACCGCCGACGTCACTCTGGGACTTGTAGTTCCTCAACACGGACGGAGTGTAACGAGCGTTTGGATGTTGACACATCCGGGGGGTTGGGCGCGTTCTCACGAGCAGCCCGCGGATTTGACAGCGAACCTAAACTTGTAGCCACTTGGAGCTCAGGGGCGTGGCTTGTTCAGTTACAGTAAACTTGACTCAGACTTTCCCGTTAGTTAGGTGAGCGCCACACAGCGGTCGAGTCTCAAACAAGTGCTCACTCACTGCACCTGCGCACTTATGTGTCTATGAATACGTTAATGAAGTAAGCACCCTTCCAAGTGCACTAGGTCTGGAGACACTGATTTGGTACGCGACAGCAGGAGTGTGTGTAGGACTCGGAGCCGGACTGTTACAGAGGTAGTGTCATTCACACACCTTTATTTACATGTTTATTTATTCTGTTTACAACTTTTATATACTGTGGATAATCGGTGTAATGTAAACATCAGTGTTAACTCGTTTTATTCGCTAATTGCTGTAGCAGTGTTAGCCTGTTAGCACAGCAGCCCGGAAATGACTGGCTCTGACCAAGTGTGTGTTTAATTACATCATTAATATTTATATACATGATGAGATTAAATAACATTACTGGAGTTATTACAGATTATAACTCCACTATACCCTGTCATAACATCCGCTCCATCTCACTAAACCCTCTGTGTGTGTGTGTGTGTGTGTGTGTGTGTGTGTGTGTGTGTGCAGGTTTGGTCCAGATGTCAGTACAGATGTGGAGTCTCACCCCTCAGGATCTTTTCTCTCTCATTCTTATGTGTTATAAAGTCTAAACACTCTTTCTCAGTCCAAAGTTCCTTGTTTTTACCGTGTGTGTGTGTGTGTGTGTGTGTGTGTGTGATGATGATGATGTCAGCGCGTTCCCCTGTGGTTAGTGATGTTGGATCAGAGCTGGTGTGTGTGTTGGTGTATGTGGTGTGTGTGTTGGCGTGTGGGTTCGGGGCCCTTGGCACACTGAGAATGATGGGAAGAAGCGGAACACACTCAGGTACACACACTCACACACACACTCGCACACACACTCGCACACACACTCGCACACACACTCACACACACACTCGCACACACACTCGCACACACACACTCACACACACACACTCTCTCACACACTCTCACACACACACTCGCACACACACTCGCACACACACTCGCAAACACACTCGCACACACACACTCTCACACACACACTCTCTCACACACACACACTCACACACCCACACACACTCACACACACACACACACACACTCGCACACTCACACACACACACTCTCTCACACACACACACTCACACACACACACTCGCACACACACTCACACACACACACGCACACTCGCACACACACTCGCACACACACACCCACACACACACACTCACACACACACTCACACACACACACTCTCACACACTCTCACACACACACTCTCACACACACACACTCGTACACACACCCGCACACACTCTCGCACACACTCTCGCACACACACACACACTCTCGCACACACACTCGCGCACACACACACTAACACACACTCTCACACACACACTCGCACACACACACTCGCACACACACACACACACTCTCACACACACACTCTCACACATACACACT
>JAAGKR010012896.1:0-15293 GCA_011419295.1 Clarias macrocephalus
AAAAAACGTTGCAAATACAACACAACCGTAACCTTTATTCGGAGCATTTATGCCGATTAACATCCCTTTCTCACAGCGTCCGACCACACCCATGGTCCCTTAAGATTCTAAAAGGGTTTGGAATTCAAGAAGATACAACAGCTGCCCACACACGGAGTGTGTATCTCCTGTCACGCATCTCTCAGTGCTGTAATGTCACATCTCTGATTCATTTACTCCCGGACATTTTACCGAGCTCCCAAATTACTCTACTGCAGTTGGTGTTTGTAGTGCTCTGGTTCGACTCCCGCCGCGGGATCTGTGTCCATGGAGTTTGCATGTTCTCGTCATGCTTGGTGGGTTTCCCCCAG
Organism: Clarias macrocephalus; assembly: GCA_011419295.1. NCBI lineage: Eukaryota > Metazoa > Chordata > Actinopteri > Siluriformes > Clariidae > Clarias > Clarias macrocephalus. Next base: position 351 of record JAAGKR010012896.1, read on the forward strand.
GTAATCCGGTTTCCTCCCAAACTCCAAAGTCATGCAGATCAGGTTAATTGGCGTTCCCGACTAGCTCGTAGTGTGTGAATGAGTGTGTGTGTCGTGCCTTACGGTGGATTGGCACCCTGTCCAGGATGTACCGTGCCCTAAGTCTCCTGGGATGGGCTCCAGGCCCCCTCGCGACCCTGTATACAGGATAAACCGGTATAGGCGACATGCCACCTAGTGGTCCAGGGGAAAACACAAATTGCGCTCACTGCAGAGTCTGGAGCTCGAGTCCCCTCTTAGGGCAACGTCTTGGAATTAATATTGATTTGAAGTCATTTTTTTCCGACATTGTGTCAGTTGGCATTCGTTCAACGTAATCCAATCATTGTTCCGACATCATTTAACCAACGTCACTGTAACTTTCAAAAAACAACTCAGTACCAACCTTGTCCTAACATTTTCCATAATATCACCACAATGTTTTGACAGCCTGAAATTCCTCCTCGGCAAGTTTTATCGCAAGGACACTTCCTGGACACACGCGCACACACACACACACACACACACATACGGGAAACAAAAATCATGAAAAAAGTGATGAAAGTGGACTGCATGAACAGCTTGTGTTCCCTCTTGTCCAAGTTTAGTGTCAGTAAATAACAGTAAGGTTAAGTTGATGCGCTAGATTGCCTGTCTGTCTCGCTAACCTGACTTAGCAGAGCATCTCTCTGTGGTCTGTCGCTGTCTATCCTGCTCGCCAGAATCCTTTCAAGGCTGTCTTCACTGGCATTGCACCCAACAAAAAGTGACGGAAAAACAGCTATTTATTAGGTTTTATAAGCGCGAACGGGCACCGGTGTTTTCCTGCCCGAGTCTCAGTGGAGAGGAGTCTATAGGATATATGTGTGTGTGTGTGTGTGTGTGTGTGTGTGTGTGTGTGTGTGTGTGTGTGTGTGTGTGTGTGTGTGTGTGTGTGATGGCGCTCCTCAGAGGGGCACTTACTTTTACAACAAGACAGTGATCATTCAGTATCTCGGGTTAGCTACAACTCCGAACTGGGTGAAAAGCGATGGATGAGCCAGACACTGACAACCGAGTAAATGTTGCTTTTAGAATGTTGATTAACAGAGTATATGAGATAATATGATCAGATGATGAATACCAGAGGCGTTCAAGTCAAAGCAGGACTTTTGATAACAATGCAGAATAACAGAACACCGTTTATTTCTCTATATAATCCTCTGCTACACTGATGCTCTTATGCCAGTGTTTCACTAGCGCTTGGACACCATCAAGGTAGAAAGTTCTCTCAGTACGCCGGAGCCGCGATCGGACTGTTCTGTCTGTTCTATTCACGTCCGAAACGCCGGCCTCCCAGGAACTCCTTTAATGACACGAACATGTGCAAATGGCTGGGAACGAGGTCAGGACTATCAAAGCGAAAATGTAAATCGCTTTCATCCACCAGAAGAGTTCATCACGAGTCCCAGTTTGATTTGAACGGCCTTCGTTTTTTTTGTCTTCTCGCTCGTATAGAAGATTGTAGTGGTATTTACGCATTAGTGTAAGTTCTTCATATTTAAATTGTCTTGTGTTCATTATGTTACGTCGTATTCCAAAAACAATGTTTTAATCCGAACACTCGACTCACATATGAGGGCGTTTCCCCCAGGAAACATGAACGTCACGTCCAAATCGAGTTAAAACTCCAAGCTACTGAAAATAATCAAATCTAGAGTTGACTATTCTAAAATATTACATGCTACACACACCTACACACACACACACACACACACACACACACGCACACACACAAAGCATGGAAACGAAATAGATTGTAAACATCTTTGCAGAAAAGTGAAATCTCTCCGGAGAATCTTCGAGAAGATCAAAAGAAAGAAAGCCCTGAATCTGCATAAGAATGAGCCGTAATTGTTTCTGTGATATTTCATGTGATAATGTGGATCTGACAAAACACCGAGCTGAGACGAGAGTGAGGGGGAGCGAGAGAGACGGATAAAAGGGAGACATGTAGAGAGACGGAGACTAACCGAGTGACACAGAGAGCGAGAGAGGGCAAGGCAGAGAGTGAGACACGGAAAGAAAAAAGACAGAGAGACAGAAAGGGAGAGATAAAGAGATGAGAGGGACGGGACAGACAGAGGGAGCGATGCAGCCGAGGATAAAAACCGAACGATACAGAGAGAGAGAGACACACGAAGATGATAAGATACAGGTATAGAGAGAGAAAGATGGGGAGATATGGATAGATAGAGAGAGAGAGAGAGAGAATTAACATATTCTATTTTAATGTTCACGAGAGTCACTTTATCATTAACTAAGTTGTCTGTACTCTTTTATATACAGTACAGAGCAAAAGTTTGGACACCCCTTCTCATTCAGCGAGTTTTCTTTCTTGTGTTCTTTCTTGTGTTCTTTAGCCCAAACGCGTCTCTTCTGCTTGTCGCCTGTCCTTAGCAGTGGTTTCCTAGCAGATCTTCTACCATGAAGGCCTGATTCACACAGTCTCCTCTTAACAGTTGTTCTAGAGACGTGTCTGCTGCTAGAACTCTGTGTGCCATTGACCTGCTCTCTGATCTGAGCTGCTGTTAACCTGCGATTTCTGAGGCTGGTGACTCGGATGAACTTATCCTCCGCAGCAGAGGCGACTCTCGGTCTTCCTTTCCTGGGCCGGTCCGCATGTCAGCCAGTTTCTTTTTTGTGGCTGCACTTGGGGACACTTTCAAAGTTTTCCCAATTTTTCCGACTGACTGACCTTCATTTCTTAAAGTAATGATGCCGCTCGTTTTTCTTCACTTAGCTGCTTTTTTCTTGCCATAATACAAATTCAACCTCTTTGAATGAGAAGGTGTCCAAACTTTTGCTCTGTACTGTATATATATTTATTATTACTCTTTCTATACAATTCTGTTCCTGTTATTATTTCACATTTCAAGCAGATCACAATCTACAAAGAGAGAAACAAACAGAGAGAGGAAGCGAGAGATGGACGGGAGAGTGACAGGGAGACACAGACATACAGAAATAGTGTATATGGAAAGATCCAGAAAGAGAGATGGAGAGATGAAGACAGAGAGAGCCAGTAAGAAACAGACATGCAGAGACTGAGACAGAGACAGAGATATACGTATATAAGATACAAGATATATATATATATGGAGAGAGAGAGAGTCTGAGTTCTGGGTAAAAATTTGCAGTTGCTTTCATTTATCACTGCAGATCTTCTAAACATTAACCGAGCCCTGACCAGCTCCCTCCCTGCAAAGCATTGTGGGTAATGGCGCAGTTCCCGGGATCCTCCGTATGGCTCCAGTCGTTCTCTCTCTCTCTCTCTCTCTGAACGTAATCTCTGTTAAACAAAGCAGCTTTACAGAAAGCGCAGCAGCTGGAGTCACACAGAGCTGCGTCATTACCCATAAGGCCGTGCAGTATCCAGGTCACCGGCGTGGTCTTAAAGTGCCTGTGTGTGGGACGCCGGCGATTGTATCAGGCTTTTTAATGCGCGCTTTCGAGATGTTCCGAGGCGTAAAGCGTTTTACAGAACAAACTGTAAAGACGCGACAGCTGCCGGTTTTATCGCCCTGATTATCGTCACTCACTTTCTCACATCCAAAGAATCTTCTGGATAGGTTTTGTAAAGTTTAAAATCAAGGCTAAATGCGATGAACTTTTATCCATGGTGTTATAAATCACACAAACATGTGCACACACACACACACACACACACACACGAGGCTCAGATCTATTGCCTGCAGTCAGGGGGAGAAAAATGAAAAGAATGAGATTTGAATTTTTTCTTGTTCTTTTGTTTTACTTCAGTTAAAAGCGGCGAGGAAGAGCGCGATGGAGAAACGCCATTTCAATACATCAGCTGCTGCGTCTGCTTTTCATGCCGTCAGTAATTGACCTTGCTAACCAGTAACCATGGCGATAAGTGGCTACGAAGGTTACGGTTAAAAATCAACTCGGAGAAAAAAAAACATTAAAACAAATAAAAACAGAAGGGAAAAGAGTTTTAAAAGACAAACCGAATGAATAATTCCGTTCCTGATCCCCCCGGAGACGCCCTGATGTTTAAAACGAGGCAATCAGGATGGAGAGTAAACGGAAGCAATCGAATTAAGATTGAAATACTCAACCGCCCGCTTCCTCTCAACTCCTAACACACAGAGAGGAATTATCTTCCTGACGCTTCTCCATCCAAGTGCCAGACGTCGTAGCTGGTTTTTTTTTTTTGTTTTTCATTCATCATTGATCCGTTCTGACTTCACAACCTGATGAAGATCTGAGGGTTTATCAACTTCAGGACAGAAGGCACGATCTGAGAACCAGCAGGAACATCACATCCTCTCTTACATTCAACCTGCAGCTTTAATATTGTTCGAGGATTTTTTTCCAATTGAAAAAAAAAATCATATATAGATAAATATCAATTTATGGGGAAGTTTTTACAATGTATTTTAAATGTTTTATAATTACTGTATAGACCTCAGGACAGAAGGCACGGTCTTCACACTTCAGGAAAAAAAAATAGGATGATGTATTTTATACTAACATTATATACAGTATAATAAATTATTGCTATACATTTTATGTATAGCAATCATTTTATTATTAAAATATTTATACACGTTTTTTCTTTTCCTGAAGTGTGTATACATTTCTTTGTTGTCTGACTCTGTATATACAGTTTATATACACACAGACATACCGTGTATAAATGTATTTGCCCCTTCCGTCATACTTAAATGATTCCGGTCACAAATAATAACCCAAATGAAAACAAAATGCAGTTTTTACATGATGGTTTTATTTATTAAGGGTAAATTTGTCACTTTCATGCTGTTCTTTGCACAGTTAATACTATTTGCATCTGTTTCAAAAAAATTTCACTTCAAGGTTTAACTGCAATTAACTTCATTTCACTTATTTCAGTTTTTTTAAACTGGTGATTTAAATGCTTTATTATATGCTTCTTATCTTTGTTTTTTGTTTTTTTGTCATTAGTATTGCACTAGTAACTTCAGCTCAGCTCTCACCCCGTGTGTACCGTATACTGACTGTATGTAAGATGTACAATCACATCTGCAAACCTGTGTGTCTCTGTGTCACGATCACTGCTGCTGCTGTCTGTCTGGAATTTTCTTCAGGGACGATAAAGTATCCGTCCATTCCTCTAAAACAGCTGTCCAAAAAGAATTACCCAAATATCCTGATTGTCCCCAAGACTTTTTTCTCTGTAGAATGATGAGAGGGTGTGTGTGCCGTGACATCTGGTGTAAAACGAACACAGCGTTTTATAAAAAGAGCATCAGACCAGCAGTCACACATGGTGGTGTTAGTGTGGTGGTCTGGGGCTTTGCAGCTTCAGGATCTAGACGACTTGTTGTTCCATACTTGATGGAACCATGAATCCTGAGCTCCACCTGAAAATCCTGAAGGAGCACGCGCGAACGTCGGTTCAAGCTCGAAAACACTCCAGTGTGACCGAATTAAAACAATTCCGCAAGGAAGAGCGGAAAAAAATTCCAAAAGACGCAGGTAGGTTTGGACAGATTTATTAATAATAAGGGAAATCACCATTTAAAAACTGCATTTTGGATTTACTCGGGTTGGCTTTGTGTAATAGTGAACTGTATTTGATGATCTAAATAATTTAAGGGTGACAAATATGCAAAAGAAATATTAGTAATCAAGATCAAGTAGGGGGCGAATACTTTTTCACCGCACTGTGCATACCTTTATTTCATTTAAAAAAACTTTTTCAGTTTTTTTTTTTTTTTTTAGGATTTTACACTTTTTCCCTCTTATTTTTTGTTTTTTCACATTGTGCACATTTCCTCCAGACCTGAGAATCAACACTCTTGTTGTTCTCGGTGTTTTGCAGCTGTTACACACTGTTCTTTCGAAACCAGCATTTATTTTTCCCAGAAGTAACAAAACCTACCGCAGCTTTCAACCCCAAGATTCTTAATTAAAATAATAATAAATGCGGAGCTTTCTAAGATCATCGTGATCATCCCAGCAGAAACTGCAGGGTTTGTAAAAGCCCAGGCTGATCCGAGATCAGCTCTTCCTTCCGAATGGCCTGAGATTTAACGGCAGGGGAAATACTCGTAGTGCTTCTGCTTTTCCGTGTAAAAGTGTCTGCGCGTTACGTTGAAATGATAGTAATTATGTGGTGAGAAACGAGTCGCTCCTGTCACGTTCCCCACGACGACACCCGGCAGCTGAATCAGATATTAGTTTCATCGCGCGGTTTAAAGATACAAAAGGTAGCAGTGAAAAACCGTCATTATGCCACACAGTTCTGAGTTCGTTAGAAACTGATGCGTCGTCAATATACGGCACACGGAAGTAAATATAGTATCTGTACAAATAAGAGACGTATAATTTGACGTGCTGCTTTTGACACGGTCGATAATAATCTCATGAACCACATTAAAAATGGCAGCATTTAATAATATGATGCGTTTAATGATATGATGCGTTTAATAATATGATGCGTTTAATGATATGATGCGTTTAATGATATGATGCGTTTAATGATATGATGCGCGCATTAAAGGAAGTCCGGCAGTCCTGGGTTACTGCGCTAAAGAGGATTTCGTCTTTGTAAAAAATTTTTTTTCAGCATCTGACGTCAAAGTATAAATGACACAATTGTTGGCATTAACATGCACTATTCCTTTAATGAGTTAAAACAGGTCTTACAGCTCTACCAGAGAGCGAGAGAGAGTTAATTCTGAAAGATAACGATAATGAGATAAAGCACTTTTTTGTACCTGTTTCACTGTTTATGCAAATCACGTCCTGTTGAGCCACGCCCCTCCAGGGAACAAAAGGGCTGAGCAACTCGCTGGGGGCGGGGATTTTCTCATATGAGGTCACAACAGGGAGAAAAGCTGGGTGGTTAGTTGAAACCAGGGGTGTCAAACTCTGTTCCTGAAGGGCCGCGGACCCGCAGGGTTTTGTTCCAACCCTGCTCCGACATATATGCCATGTAGTTTTCAAATAAGCCTTAATGATTTGATTAGGTGGATCAGGTGTTTTTAATTATGGTTGAAGCTAAACTCTGCAGGTCCTCGAGGGTTGGAACAAAAACCCTGCGGGTCTGCGGCCCTTCAGGAACGGAGTTTGACACCCCTGGTTTAAACAGTGCAAAAAATGTGAGGGGGGGGGGGGGGGTGAGCAGGGAATTGTTTCTTTTCCCCTTGTCATTTTCACATTCTATCTATATCACGATCTATCTATAATCGTCTACACATGACTAAAACGTGATGTTTTCATTTAAATTTCTAATTCAATGACACCCATTTCTGCCAAATAATTAACTAGAGGCCATGGACTGTATTACTTATGAAATTCCAGAATATATACTCATATTAAATTGAAAGCAATGGCCATGAGACACCTTTTTTGTTAAGAACTCGGAGAACGCAAGTGCAGCTAAGATAATTATTAACATACAGTTCAGCGAACATGTTAATCTAAACCGGCAGAGGTAATCCAAAATCGAAATTCCAAGAAACAGACAAGAGCCGGGCGATGTACAATGAGCTTAATCTAGATCAGGCCAAGCGTTCAGGTTTAGAAAGGCTGGGTAATGACGCTGGAGCGAGTCACAGACAGCGTAGACTTTCTCAAAGCCTGGAGGTGACGGAATCTCTATTATTCGGATCTGTGATTAGTCTTACGCGTATTAGAATTCAGGTTGTAGTCCTGAGTCTGACCTAATTGTAGGGAAACATCTTTTTTTATGGCCTGAATTAATTAATTCTGTATATTCAGGATTCGGGGTTGGACCGGCTCGCTGCAATTCGTTTCCTTTTTCTGATGGATGGGGTCCAGGGGTGCCAGTGCATCGTACAGCTGGAGTCGGAGGTTTGACTCGTACATGGTGACACATGAGATGGATTAAGTTGATGAATGGCTGATTAGTGAACAGATCTGCACGATTAGCACTTATTTAAATCAACAAAACAAAATTAAGGGATAAAGTGGAACCTTCATGAATCACTGAATCTCCTGCGTAGCATTTTCTCGCTGATTTCCCGGGCTGAATCAGGCGTTTTATTTGTTGTTTACCTAATTTTCTGTGAAAACAACCATATCCATGTGCATAGCGACAGAAAAAAAAACAACAACATCATGCGGAGCGTCACACTGTTTCACTGTTTCTCGACAGCTTTTTATGTTTGATCAAAGAGATGCTCGCCAACCCTTCACCTCCATTAACACACCTTTTCTTCTAAGGAAAAAATGATGAGAGAGAATGTGTGTGTGTGTGTGTGTGTGTGTGTGTGTGTGTGTGTGTGTGTGTGTGTGTGTGTGTGTGTGTGTGTGAGAGAGAGAGAGAGAGAGAGAGAACTTATAATATAGTCTTGATGTGCAAAACTTGAAAAGAAGCAGAAGATCATCTTAAACCACAGCTCCATTTTTCCATTCTCCGTTCTGATTGGTCAGAAACTGGTGCTGCTCTAACATAAGTGAGGACCTGAACCTCTTTCCTAGATGTTTGAGAAATATATACACTGATCAGTTATAACATAAAGACCACCCGCCTAATGTTGCGTAGGTCGTCCCTACTGTGTGTATTCTCACTCCTTTCTATCAGAACCAGCATTAACCTTTTCATCAATTTGATCTACACTAGCACTTCTATTGGATCGGACTACACGGGCCAGCCTTCACTCCCCATGTGCATCAGTGAGCCTCGGCCAGACATGACCCTGTCGCCAGTTCCCTGGTTTTCCTTCCTTGGATCACTTTTGGTATGTCCTGACTGAGGAACATCTCACAAGAGCCGCAGTTTCGGAATTGCTCCGGCCCAGTCGTCTAGCCATCACAATCTGGGCCTTGTCAAAGTCACTCAAATCCTTATTCTTGCCATTTTTTCTGCTTTCAACACATCAACTTCAGGAATAAAGGTTCAATTGCTGCCTAATATATCTCACCCACTTCCATCCACCATTGTAACAAGTTATTGGAAATGTAGCTACTGTGAGAAGGTCCAGATTGTGAAGGCTAGACGTCTGGGTCAGAGCGACTCCAAAACTGCAGGTCTTGTGGGATGTTCCTGGTCTGCCGTGGTCAGGACGGACCAAAGGTTCTTCCAAGGAAGGAAAACCGATGAACTGGAGACAGAGTCATGTATGGCCAAGACTCACTGATGCACATGGGGACCTAAGGCTGGTCCGTGTAGTCCGATCCAATGGAAGAGCTACTGTAGGTCAAAAGGTTAACGATGGTTCCATCAGGAAGGTGTCAGAACTCAGTGTATCTTTGTTTTCGTGGCAAAATTGGGGACCTACTGAATATTATGCGGATCGGCATAATGTCATGGCTGATCAGTGTATACAAAAAATGTAACTATAAACATATGCAAAATGATCATGCCATTCTAGCCCTGTGTATTCCTTATATGGTCAATGTCAGGGTGATAACAGCAAGTCCACTTCATCACACCATGCGGTCGTGGATTAGTTTTCTATAAGAGCACAGCATGGACTGTTTTACCGCTTACTTCCTGAAGATGGGAATGGAGATCGGCTGAGGCGTTAGTGAACTGAGCATTTAAAGGGATGCAGGATGAAAGAGTGAGGGAGAAGGGGGGGGAGAGAAGAAAGGGTACGAGTTAAAGCGCTTGAGCTCCTCACTGGGGGAGTAAACCAAGCTGCTGGGTGGTCAGCTGCTGAAACGGTCATCATGACATCATCGACTACAGTGAATGGAATTTCAAAATCTTGCTTATTGTTTTTGTGTACTTTTATAAAAATAAAAAATAAAAAACTCCTATATCATATTCAGAAATAGTTTTTAAAATAATAAAGAAAACAACAATAACAACACAGTCCACCTCAGGCTAAAACCACTGGAGAGGATGAGAAGAACGAGTGGAGGGGAATTTCCTTCCATTTTTCAGCTAATTGTCTCTCTCTCTCTCTCTCTCTCTCTCTCGGATCCGTGTGTGGCCGACTGTAAATTAATTACAGGACAGTATTTTTTTTTTACTTTAAATTAGTTTACACTTAATTAGAGCTTCTATTTGATCACCCTTTTTAATTAGCAGCTATTTCCCAGGAGCGTCCACGGCTCTGTAGTTTGGAGAACGTCTAAAAGGAAACGGAACGGATTATCGGAGTCGGGACGGAGACGCTGTTTAGCGTTTGATGTATAACCTGACACGTGGGCGGCTGGTATTCCCAGTTCATCCTGCCGCATGACTGGAAGAGACAAAGAGACGAAGCATTGATCTCCGGCGGTAATTCAACGCATCTCTGACGGTGGAGTAGACGAGGTGTTGAGCTCGTTCCTCTTCAAAACAGGTGTGATGTTAGTGGCGTGGGATTTGGGTAGAACCAGATAAAATGTTGCTCGTTTTCTTTTTTTATGTAATGGTTTTGAAGTTATTGTGGCTCCTACAGCAAAATGAATATGTGAGGTTGATTGTTTTTCAATAGCAACATGCCCAGTGTGTGATATCCCTTTTATACAATAACAGCTTGCCAGCAATGGCTAATTATGACAACTGCTGCCATGAATGTTCCTCGCCTGCCATGTAGAAGGTCCGGGCTCAATTCCCACCCAATGCCTGAACCTCATCCACTGGATGCAGTGTCGGTCCAAACTGTGACAAGTTGTGTGTGTGGATCGGATTGTCTGCTGTGGTGACTCCCTGACGGGAGCAGGCGAAGACTTGAAAGCAATGTTTTTAAATATACTGTACATAGTAAAGTGTTTAGTGGGGCAGACAGATCACAGACACTGGGAACACCAGGGATAAGAAGTGCTGTCTTTAATTAAAGAACAAAAAGGAGAAATCTCAAGTTGGGAGAAGTCACTCCTTGACGAGCGACGGAGCAGGCAGCGTTGTGACATGCGAGAACAATTGTGAAACTGATGGGTCAGGCCTGGAGGAGGGACCAGACCCCTCCTCGGCGGTTTGTTCCACAGTGAAGAATCCTTATGCAAAAGAGAGCAGAGAGAGAGAAAAAAGGCTCTGAGTCGTGTATCTAGAACATTCTACTCAAGAGCCAGGTGTTTGTTGGTCCCTTTTTTGTGTGCTGTCGACACCAGGATGGTAGGTGCTGTTCTGCTTCTGGCCACAGTGAGTTGAGGCGCCCTGCCCTTCCTGTGCCCGAGGTGGAGCTGACCGTGGTGCTGAACACATGCTGTGTTTTTATCTGCTTGTTTGAGCACGAGGGTGGCAGATAGTAAGTCTGCCGTCACAACTCATACAGTATATATTTATATATATTTATATCATACTACTGCGAAAAAGTAAAAATGAAGGGAATGCTGTCCTGGTTTGACTTGAAAGGTTTGAGTTAAAACGCGTGTTCCCTTACATGTTTTTATTTATATATTTATATATTTATTATCTTTTGAGCAGTGTAGTTCTTCCTTATATCTTACTTTTATGACGTAATTTTTTACTTTCATAATTTACACACATTTTTGTACCTGTTCAAGATGCTGCTGTAAATGTAACCATTTCTGCCATGTACTGTACTGTATGTTCCGTATATGGTCGAAGCTTCCTCTTCTGATCTGTGATTGGTTCTCTCTCCTTGTTTCAGGATCGTGCACAATTTGTAATTTGCTTACTGTTTGTTGTCGTCTCTTGCTCTCGCATTTCCACGTCATAAAGCCTGCGGAATATTCCGGGCCCGTCTTTGTACCTTCCTGGTGCAGTTCTGCCTGCAAAAAAAAGAAAAGAAAATGTAAATAAATAAAGAAAGAAAGAAAGAAAGAATCAATACATGTGGTTTTTCTTTTCCTTTCCTTTAAAAGGTCTGATATTTGTATGAGAGAGAGAGAGAGAGAGAGAGAGAGAGAGAGAAGGAGAGAAGTAGCTGTAGCGGATCGGTAATTAAAGAGCTATTTCGCTTACCCGTAAATGGGAGAAAAAAAATCTCATCTCCGTTTCTCGGTTTCGTCTAACGAAAGGGTGAGCGATAACGATGACGATGAGGAGGAGGAGGAGGAGGATTCGAAAACGAATTATATGCTCTCAGTGTAGTAAATGGGCTTTAGAGCATTAATTACTTTTGGGTGGAGAGAGCGGACGAGTGAAGATCATAAAGCGACATTTGGATAGAGAAAGAGAGAGAGAGAGAGCGATGGAGAGAGAGAGAGAGTGAGAGAGAGAGAGAGACAGAGAGAGACAGAGATATGGAGAGAGAGAGAGAGAGAGAGATGGAGAGAGAGAGAGAGAGAGATGGAGAGAGATGGCAGGAATGGAGAAGATAATGGAGTCTCTGGCTGCAATAAGTCTCATATAAAACACACAGTGATAGAAAGAGCTAGTCTGCTCCATTTAGTGCTTTTGGACGCTCACATCTTGAACACACATATATACACACACACACACACACACACACACACACACACACACACACACACACACACACGCTCACGCTCTCTTAGTCACACTCTCACACACTCTTAGTCACTCACACAGTGTAATTCCTCCCACTGACACAATCTTGCCGTCTCTTCTTCCTCACACTTCCTCCCTTTTTCTCTCTCAAGTTCTCACTTGCCCGAATCCATCCGTCCATCCATCCATCCTCCACAACACACACACACACACACACACACACACACACACACACACACACACACACATACACACACACACAGTCCCTCTCTCTATCTCTCTATACCTTAAATTATCAGATGTACAGTATGTTTTTTAATGGTTTTAATCTGAAACGTTGAACCCACTTGACCGTGCATTCACACTAGCAGCGACTCAAACAGCGACAGAAACACAAGAGCTCATTAATCCTCGCGGGACGACAGACAGCGCTGTCGAAAAACCGAAAGAGCTGATCTCGAATCGTTCCTCCTGTACTGTACGCAGCTAGCACGATCAGCGCGTTCGGCTAATTGTACCTTGTCACATACTGTACACCTGAATGTATACACATAGATAAACCTACCAATTTTCACACATTTACTTCATCTGGACAGGCCACACCCACACGTCACACAACTGCAGATGCTACACGTGTGTGTGAGAGCTACGACGGATCTGCAAAGCCTTTTTAAATCCCCCAGTAAAAAAAAAGCTTTTGTCTTCAGCATTTTCAAAAATAAGCTTGCAGAGACAATCCTCATTAGTCTGCACACACCAGTTGCCCCTCATATACACACACACACACACACACACACACACACACACACACACACACACACACAAACCAGGGCGTTAACAAACACCATTATCCACTAATCCGCCGAAGCAGGAATCGTTATTATGCTAGCTGAACGCGGAGTGTGTAGCATTTTCAAATGCACGGACGTGCTCGTTAGGGTCACATTAGTAATCTGTCTGCAAGATGAACACTCCAATCCATCAAACATACACCTACACACACACACACACACACACACACACACACACACACACACACACACATTCTGAGCTTCAACAAATAGTGAGCTTCAGGAAGGTTTATCAGCAATGCAGAAGGCAAGACTAACAAGAGTTTCTGATGAAGCATCTGTTAACGTGCGAGTGCGAGTGAGTGAGAAACTCTACCAAAGTATATATACTGTGTAAATAAGAGGGTGAGTCAAAAATGATCCGCACTCCGGTTATATTGAACCTCTCAGCCACACTGCATTATCAGCGCTGTCTGTTCACGCCTGCTGTCTGCCGGGTCACCGCTGTGCAGGTGTGAACGTGTTGCATCAGTGCAGCTGTAACCGCGGTGCGAGCAAACATGGACGCCTCACTCGTGAAGAGCAGCGCGCAGTGAATCGCGGTCTGAGGGTGGACCTGGTGCCGAAACAACTCACAGAAGATCATAAACAGAAGTGTTTGGATATCTGCTAACACAATGTGGAGCGATACTCTGAGGAAGGTGGAAGTTTATCTTAAAGAGAATCGGTACTGGAGACGAGAAAACGGATTCATCACCACGAGCCCGAGAGTAAACGGCAGATTGTGGGACGGAGACATCCTCATCCTCAGCTGGAAAATTCATCAGCGGTTACAGTTTTCTGGGATTCTCGGGGGCCAGAAGTATTGGAACGTCAATCGGCAGGCGTGGCTTATTATGCTAACCTGGGCGGTTTTAACGTTCATGATTTTAATGTTATGGCTGATCGGTGTATATCTCCAGGTTCGAGTTATTTTTTTAAACAGTTTATTGTGTTTCAGCCGCCAAACCCAATGAAACCATGTTTTAAAGAAAACTCTCATTTTCCTGCCGTGCGAGAAGACTTTCACTGCTGCATCGCTGAGTCGTGAGAAACACTGAGTAACGTTATTAAAGCGACATTTAGACTTTACAAGAAGAAGACGTTGTGTTCGGAAATACTGTGCATACTGTGAAGCTCTTTAGAATGATGTCTGGAAAATCCCTGCCAAAAGTTTTCCAAATTCTCAAAGAACATTTTGTAATTTCCTCATACGTCCTTCAGAGCGAACAGGGACGCACGCAGGAACGAAACGAATTCCCTTTCCCCTTGTTTCAGGCAGTCAGCAGTAAAGTTTGGGTCGCTGTGCACGGCAGAGTGTCGGATCAGCAAAACAAATGGCTGCTGAAAAATGCATTAAGGTTAAATAAACAATAGGCCTTCCTGAGACTCCTGCTGGAGCCGGGTTTAATAAGAGGCAGCGTCGTCGGCCGGTTCGAGCCCAATCTGGATCAGTCCGCTGTCGCTGCATGCGCATGATTACATAATCATTTTTCACTGAATAATTTAGCGGCAGCAGAGAAGCCTTGTAAAATTTATGTCCTGGCATTTTGTTTTTAGGTCGAGAGACTGACAGGGTCCGGAGAGAAAGCGAGACCCGCGATCGTGCGGAGTGAATAAAAAGAAAAAAGAAAAACGACATACGGTTTAAGGTCAGGATACGAGCGGCTGGTTTGTGTAGGATTTCACACAAAGTCTCAGATAGAATCCGGAGAAATTTGTCTCTCT
>JAAGKR010012897.1:0-15290 GCA_011419295.1 Clarias macrocephalus
CAGTTTGACGGGGTTCGTGCTTATAGAAATATCCTGATGGAGTAGACTCATTTAAACCAATATATTCATTTGGTTTGATCCAGGTTTCAGTAAGGCAGAGTGCGTCAAGACAGCAATCTGAGATAATTTCATTAACAATCAGTGCTTTAGGCGCAAGGGATCTGATGTTGAGAAGCCCAAACTTTAGAGGTATATTTTGATTACTTATTTGGCCTTTTTCTGGTTTTATAGATATTAGATTGTTTCGAGCAATTTTAACAAATTTATTCTTTTTTCTCACTATTCGGGGAACAGACACAGTTTCTATAGGACAAGCTATGTGTGCGCGTCTATCAGTATGGTGAGTTGTAATGTGGCTATTATGTTTGGAATCTAAGACACGACTTACCGCCAGTCAGATGGTTCGTAGTGTCCTGGAGATGTCTGATGTCTGAGAGGACTGCTGCTCCAGCTCTGCTAGGGTGCAGTCCATCGGTGTGGTAGAGCCTAGGACGCTCCCAGAAAACATTCCAGTTATCAACAAAGAGTAATCTCTGTTGTTGACACCAAGATTGTAACCATTCATTAAAAGCGAACAATCTACTGAACCTCTTGATTCCTCGCTGGAATGTGGGAAGTGGTCCAGATACGATGATCCTTGTCGTGGGTGACGTGCTGCGGACCTTCTCAACCAGGCTCCTGAAGTCCTTCTTCAGGATCTCCGTCTGCCTCAGCCTGGTGTCGTTTGTACCAGCATGAAGGACCACAGCTCCAAAGTTCTCCCTCAGGGCCGCAGGCACCTGCGCAGCAACATCAAGAACACGAGCACCAGGTAAACAGCGAGTGCACACCTTACCTTTAGCCGTGGTAGCACGGACGTGCCGGACGATGGAGTCTCCGATGACCAGCACGTCGTGTACCGTCTCGCGTAGAGGAGCGAAGCAGTTTCGGGTCGGGATCTCGAAGACGGGCGGCGGCGGAGGGGGAGAGGTCCTCGCCCGGGGCCTAGCGCGCATCTTCCGCTGCTGCTGTATCCAGGCTTCGTGGTATCCCGGCGCCGGGGTGAAGGAAACCTGGGCGGGCTGCGTCCGCGGTGCGTTGGACCTGGACAGAGAAGCATGCGGAGTAGAGGTTGTGGAAGGATGTGTGTCATGCCGAGAATTTACCTGGGACAGGTGAGCGTGACGATTCCAGCGCGGCTTTCCGCTGTCGTAGCTGGGCCAGTTTCACCTGCAGGTCGCGGATCTGCTTCTCCAAGGCCTCCATCTCCAAATCCGCCGAGTGAAGCTCCAGTGTGTCCTCACCTGCACTCAGAGGCAGACACACAACCGACATGGTGTGAAAAAACAAAGATAATTGGTGTGGAAAACGCGTAGGCAAACTTGTGATAGCCGAGCTAACGGGCTAGCGATGCTAATGGGATAGCCGGCTAGACGCGGGTGCGTGGCAAAACTATTAAAACTTAGCGATATAACAGGAGTTTCGAGTGAATATATTATAAATATTTATAAATACTTATCTGTTATATGTTCACTCTTCGTAAGAAGACAAAAAGTTAGAACGTCAATCTGGATTAGGCTGGAAAATTGGTCAGTCTGCCGGAGCTCAGAAAAAAGCAGCACCTCGCAAGAGCATGAACGTGATATGCAGAATTCACACACATGTATTCTGTCTTGCTACACCTAACCTTCATTCCTCTGCTTTCCAGAGCATACCTCCACCTCTCTAGATTTTCCTCCACCTGTTACCCGTTCTCGCTACACAGTGTCATCTGCAAACATCATAGTCAATGGAGTCTCCTGTCTAACCTATCTATCTGTCATCCTGTCCATCATCATAGCAAACAAAAAGGGGCTCAGAGCCGATCCTTGATGCAGACCCACCTCCACCTGGAACTCTTCTGTCACACCTACAGCACATCTCACCACTGTCTTACAGCTGTCATACATGTCCTGCACCACTGTAACATACTTCTCTGCCATTCCAGACTTCCTCATACGATACCACAGCTTCTCTCTCGGCACCCTGCCATACGCTTCCTCTAAATCTACAAAGACACAATGCAACTCCCTGTTACCTTCTCTGTACTTCTCCATCAGCATCCTCAAAGCAAATACTGCATCTGTTGTACTCTTTCTAGGCATGAAACCATATTGCTGCTCACAAATGCTCACCTCGGCCCTTAATTTAGCTTCCACTACTCTATCCCAAAGCTTCATTGTATGGCTCATCAGCTTTATTCCTCTGTAGTTGCCACAGCTCTGCACATCCCCCTTGTTCTTAAAAATCAGCACCAATAAACTTACCCTCTATTTCTCTGGGATCCTCTCACTCTCCAGGATCTTGTTAAACAGACTAGTCAGAAACTCTATGACCATCTCTCCTAAGCACTTCCCTACCTCCACAGGTATGTCATCAGGACCAACTGCCTTTCTACTTTTCATCCTCTCCTCACCTCACTCACTCTTACTGATTTTTGCTACTTCCTGCTCCACACCAGTCACCTCTCTTAGTGTCCCACTTCTTCTTAGCTAACCCCTTTATCTGTATACACTTCTGGACTTCCCTGGTCCACGACCAAGTCTCTTTGTCCACTTTTCCAATTCCTGAAGATACATCAAGTACCCTCCTACCTGCCTCATTGATCACATTAGCTATAGTTGTCCGGTCACCTGAAAGCAACTCCTGACCACCAAGAGCCCGTCTTAAGAAAAAAGTATTCACTACTGCCATTCCATCCTCTTTGCAAAGTCCACCACCATCTGCTTTTCTAGGTTCCTGTCCTGAAGACCAAACCTGACCATCACATTCTCATCACCTCTGTTCCCTTACTCAACATGTCCATTAAAATCTGCACCAGACACCATTCTCTCACCTCTGGGGATGCTCCGCATTACTTCATCTAACACACTCCAGAATTTCTCCTCCTCTTATAACTCACATCCTATCTGTGGGGCATATACAGTCATGGCCAAAAGTTTTGAGAATTACATAAATATTGGAAATTGTAAAAGTTCCTGCTTAAGTTTTTATAATAGCAATTTGCATATACTCCAGAATGTTATGAAGAGTGATCAGATGAATTGCATAGTCCTTCTTTGCCAAGAAAATGAACTTAATCCCAAAAAAAACTTTCCACTGCATTTCATTGCTGTCATTAAAGGACCTGCTGAGATCATTTCAGTAATCGTCTTGTTAACTCAGGTGAGAATGTTGATGAGCACAAGGCTGGAGATCATTATGTCAGGCTGATTGGGTTAGAATGGCAGACTTGACATGTTAAAAGGAGGGTGATGCTTGAAATCATTGTTCTTTTATTGTTAACCTGGTGACCTGAAAAGAAACGCGTGCAGCCATCATTGTGTTGCATAAAAATGACTTCACAGGCAAGGATATTGTGGCTACTAAGATTGCATCTAAATCAACAATTTATAGGATCATCAAGAACTTCAAGGAAAGAGGTTCAATTCTTGTTAAGAAGGCTTCAGGGCATCCAAGAAAGTCCAGCAAGCATCAGGATAGTCTCCTAAAGAGGATTCAGCTGCGGGATCGGAGAGCCACCAGTGGGGAGCTGCTCAGGAATGGCAGCAGGCAGGTGTGAGCGCATCTGCACGCACAGTGAGGCGAAGACTTTTGGAAGATGGCCTGGTGTCAAGTAGGGCAGCAAGGAAGCCACTTCTCTCCAAAAAAAACATCAGGGACAGATTGATCTTCTGCAAAGAGTATGGCGAATGGACTGCTGAGGACTGGGTCAAAGTCATATTCTCGGATGAAGCCTCTTTCCAATTGTTTGGGGCATCGGGAAAAAGGCTTGTCCGGAGAAGCAAAGGTGACGCTACCATCAGTCCTGTGTCATGCCAACAGTAAAGCATCCTGAGACCATTCATGTGTGGGGTTGCTTCTCATCCAAGAAATGGGCTCACTCATAATTTTGCCCCAAAACACCGCCATGAATAAAGAATGGTACCAAAACACCTTGCCACAGCAACTTCTTCCAACAATCCAACAACAGTTTGGTGAAGAACAAGGCATTTTCCAGCACGATGGAGCACCGTGCCATAAGGCAAAAGTGATAACTAAGTGGCTCGAGGACCAAAACGTTGAAATTTTGGGTCCATGGCCTGGAAACTCCCCAGATCTTAATCCCATTGATAACTTGTGGTCAATCCTCAAGAGGCGGGTGGACAAACAAAAACCCACTAATTCTGACAAACTCCAAGAAGTAATTATGAAAGAATGGGTTGCTATCAGTCAGGATTTGGCCCAGAAGTTGACTGACTCTTTGCATAAATGTCATGTAATTGTCGATAAAAGCCTTTGAAACGTATGAAGTGCTTGTAATTATATTTCAGTACATCACAGAAACAACTGAAACAAAGATCTAAAAGCAGTTTAGCAGCAAACTTTGTGAAAACTAATATTTGTGTCATTCTCAAAACTTTTGGCCACGACCTTACATTAACAACATTGAACATCAGACCTTCAATTTCATTATGAATTCAATTTCCAGTGATACAATGATGCCCGAGAGTAGCTGATACTCTTTTCACCTCCAGAACATTCCTTACAAACTCCTCTTTCAGGATAACTCCTACTCCATTTCTTTTCCTATCCACACCATGGTAAAACAACTTGAACCCTGCTCCTAAGCTTCTAGCTTTGCTACCTTTTAACCTGGTCTACTGGACACACAGTCCACCTTCCTTCTCTGCATCATGTCAACCAACTCTCTTGCCTGCCCTGTTATAGTCTCAACAACATCCCTACTGTCACTCCTAAAGTCTTGCCTTTCCTTTTTTCTCTCTGCCTACTAACCTGCCTTCCTGCTCTTCCAACAGTAGCCCAACTTCCACAGGCACCCTGTAGGTCAACAGCACCGGTGGCGATTGTTGTTAACCTGGGCCATGACTGATCTGGTATGGAAGTCCTGTTAATGATTCGCAACATTGATTTGGCAAATGTTTTATGTCTGATTCCCTTCCTGCCACAATCCTCTGCATTTATCCAGACCCGGAACTGGCACAAGAAGACACTAGAATGAACTCACTTGTGGTTGCTTTTAAATATACTATGATGTATTATGGATGGGAATCACCAGTCACCTCCCAGTACAATATTATCATCAGTGCCAATTTGATTAAAATTGCGATACTATAAGTATCATGAAACTTTTAAATTTTTTTTAGAGTAATTAAATGTAGCCTGCCCCTTATAACGTTAGTTTTCTCACTTAAAAACCAAGTGCAGCATTTAAAAAATACAAACTAACTTCAAATACAAGAGTTTCAAATTAAATTAATACAGTACCAAGCTATATTGTTACTGAGCATGTCTGTCATAATTATTATTCCTAAACAAACTTGGCAAATAATTCACTCCTACCACACGGGATGAAAATGTATAGGATTATAAAGAAACAATGTTTTACTGCGCTTACGTTTCACTCGCATCCAATTGGGACTTCTAACTCATGCAACTTTCGACTAATTAGCACTTGTGGTGTTTTGAGACTAGTGTAACCATGTGTAATGAGTGGGTTTGAGACTAATTCTCTCACAGAGTTTGGAGTAAAAGGCAGATCAAAGGCTTTTAACACACATAATTTGATAATGTAGCACCACAAACTGTGTTTCTGTTGCACCACATGGAAGCTTCTGCGCTCGGTACAAAATCGTTTACAGTATATGATCACCGATCACAAGCAATCAAACTGAAAACCAGGCAGTTCTGATCACTGGCCAATCGACCGCTTCATCTCTGTTACAAATGTATGAACAGTTAAAAAAAAAAAAAACTAACTTAGAGTATTTTGTGTGGCAATTTGCGAATAACCACACAAAAGAAATGCGTTTCGTAATCGAATCAATCCCAACCTCTATAATATACTGTATGTCCAATTTCAATAAGATGATTGGTTGAGGCATAGTCATGTAGTTTACTACAAATTACACAGCCTAACTGCTATTTCAATTATAAGTAATTATAAGTATATGAATGATTTCATAAAAATGTAAAAACACACCATATTGGTTGATATAAACTTGAATGCAATGAAGCCAGTGCAAATGCCTGTAGTACAAACTTTATTTTTATCAGGCACTTATATACGGAAATAAATACAAAAACAGAAATGTCATACATACTGATTTAAAAACAACAACAAAAAAAATTATGCATTAATTTCAGATGCAAGTAGTTTAATATACAGTATGTCACAAAAGTGAGTGCACCCCTCACATCTCTGCAAATATTTAGTTCTATCTTTTCATAGGACAACACTGCATAAATGACTCTTTGACACAATGAAAAGTCGTCAGTGTAAAGTTTGTATAGCAGTGTAAATTTATTGTCCCCTCAAAATAACTAAAATTACAGCCAATAATAGCTGAACCCCTGGCAACAAAAGTGAGTACATTGCTCAAATTTCCCCCTCTCGAACGGTGACTATGAGTGACGTCACTCCCCATACAATCACGCCCCACAGTATAGACCCGCCCCTGACGCTGATTGACAGGTTTCTGTGTAACGCGTTGAAAATGCAATTGCAAATGAATTAGCGATTGTGTTTGAGTTTTGGCAGGCGCGACGCAGAGAAAGTGAAAAAGCAGATGTGCTAATTGATTTTGCTATTTAAATATGACAGGCTCATGACCTGTAAGACATGGGAAGTGGACTTTGCTTTTTCATTTGGCAGTCAGTGTGCGCTCGCGAAGGTGAAAAAGCAAACGGTAATGCAAAGTTTGCACTTGCATTTGAATTATGTCACATTTTATGCGTCCACATATGGGAAACGCAACTGCAAATGCTATTTTCTTTTGAAAAATGTCCGGGATATCATTCCATAATGTTGTGCCTGATTCACTAGAATAAATCCCTATAAAGGGATTGGAATCACCAGTCACCTCCCGATACGATATTATCACGATACCTCGGTGTCGATTCGATTCAAATTGCGATTCTATGGGTATCATGAATTTATAAATATTTCAATTCGATATTGCATTTTCCCCTGATTTTGTTAAACTCTTAAAAAATGTTTTATGATTAATTAAATGCTTAAACACTTAAAAACCAAGCGCAGCATTTAAACAATACAAACTAACTTCAAATACAAGAGATTAACATTAACTTCAAATTAAATTAAACAAAATGCTACATTGTTACTGAGCAGCACATGTCTCTGTCCTCCACCAGAAATATCGTCCCTGAACAAACTTAGCAAATAATTCACTCCTACCAAACGGGATGAAAATGTGTAGGATTATAAAAAGAAAAACTGTTTTATTGCGTTTACGATTTACTCAACTTTACAGTGAGCGTGTGGGTTGAGTAGCTGTGAGCACGCCCGCGCGGGGCTTCTAACACATCCATGCGGGGCTTCTAACTCATGAGACTTTCAACTAATCAGCGCTTGTGGTGTTTTGAGACTGGTGTAAGCATGTGTAATGAGTGGGTTTGAGGCTAATTCTCTTATGGAGTTTGGAGAAAAAGACAGATCAGAAGCTTTTAACACATGTAATTTGTGATAATGTAGCACAATAAAATCGGTTTCTGTTGCTCCACTCGGAAGCTTCTGCGCTGAGTATATAATCGTTTATATAATGATCACCGGTCACAGGCAGTCAAACTGAAAACCAGGCAGTTCTGATCACTGGCCGATCGACCGCTTCATCTTTGTTAGAGTCAGTGTAGCAATTTGTAAATCGCAACACAAAAGAATTGCGATTCTTAATAAACTACTAATGTAGTTCCAATTCTAATAAGATGATTGTTTGAGGCACAACTGTGTAGTTTACTACAAATTACACAACCTAACTGCAGATTAAATGATATGTACTGTAATGATTTCATAAAAGTGTAAACTTAAAAATGAAACGAAGCCAGTGCAAATGCCTGTAGTGCATTTTTATTTTTGTCAGGCACTTACATACTGAAATAAATGCAAAAATAGAAATTATTTTACAAGATAATGTCTGATAATGATGAGTTAAAAAAGAGAAAAGAAGAAGAATACCTCGCTTTAAGGCTTTAAGTGAATTCGATCAAATTTGACTCAATATTGGCAGTGCTCTCAGTAAGGGAAGGGTAAACTTCTTTCAAGTGCTAATTACAATATCACCAGCCTACAGTGAGAACCTATCAACTTGTCTTAAGGCAGGCTGTAGCACAGCATGAGCAGCAGATCAAAAGGAGGGGGAAAAAAATCTGATCTAAAATTTCCAGGGAACTAAATTGAGGAGAAAAGAAATGAAGACAACATAAATTATTGCAATTTTTAAGAACTGGATATTAATACTTTGACACTGAAAATAGGCACACACAGTTCTGTTTAAAATATATCACCGGTAACAAATACTTTGTTATACACTTATTCATCATAAAAACAGTAAACATAGCTGTATTTGTAACTTCACGATGGTTCAAGTACATCTGGTTCTTTTCACATTTTAATTGTTTGCATAAAAATAATCTCTCAGAAAAATCTAAAGAAATGTGTTCAGTAAGTCACAGTAAACATTGCTGTTCCTGATCCATTTGTACTGATTGTTACATTCTAATCTCTATCTACTGCATCTGTAGCATGTGTGTTTCCCTGCAGTGAGAATGAGCGAGAACTTTTAAAACACATCTAAAGGAAGCAT
Source organism: Clarias macrocephalus (assembly GCA_011419295.1). Classification (NCBI taxonomy): domain Eukaryota; kingdom Metazoa; phylum Chordata; class Actinopteri; order Siluriformes; family Clariidae; genus Clarias; species Clarias macrocephalus. The sequence goes on from JAAGKR010012897.1 coordinate 8,622, forward strand.
GATTCAGTTAACAACGTTTCGGAGAAAAAAATGATTCCTCCAATCCTCTTACGTTAGCTTCACACACACACATACACATGTACACATACACATACCTTTTTAAAGATATAGTCAGGTTAATTTGTTTTATTTTATATTTTGTATTCATTATTTTTATGTTTTTATTTTTTTGGGCTGTGGAACGAATAATTTGAGTTTCCATTATTACTTATGGGAAGATTTTCTATGATTTAGGAGTGTTTTGAAATACTAGCCCGGAACGAATTATGCTCGTAATCCAAGGTTCCACCGTACAACCAAAAAAAAAAAAAAGAAAAAGAAAAAAGAAAAATGTAGTGATACATGACCTGAAATCAATGGCAGCTTACTTCATCAAAATTTACTAAATTACATTTTCATTAAATGAGGTATATAAAGTCTTCTTATAGTGTTGTAGATAAAACAAAACATCTTACTGCATATGGTTCCTTAGTTAATTCTATCCATAATTTTCATTGCAGCCATTTAATGCTTAAATTCAGTTCAAAATACAGTGGAACCTTGGATTGCAAGTAACGTGGTTTACGAGTGTTTCGCAAACCGAGCAAAGATTTTTAATAAATTTTTAATCGGAAACCGAGCAAGTATTAGTTTATGAGCGCCGAGTATCATGTATCATGCATGACACTCTTATTTTGACACCGAGCGTCGAGTAATCACAACTGAGCCAATGATTTTCCTCTCTCTTGCACTGCGGGAATTATGGGTAATCGTCTCCCCTGCTGCGTCCCCTGTGTCAAAATAAGAGTCCCCTGCTGCGTCTTAGTGCTCGTCTCTTCATCTCTCTAATCAACATCTCCCTCTCTCTTCTGTGTGCGCGCGTTGACACGGACACACACACAGATCTCCCCGGCTGCACACGCTTTATTCACACAGAAAACTCAGCTCTGTCGCGATTCTTTTCAAAGATAAGGTGCTGGTTCATTTGTTTTGTTTGTTTTTACTTTACAGCAGTGATTCCGTTAGTATGCTCACGCGAGTATCATTAGAGAGATTTCTTTTTTCTCCCGTTAAAACAGTGTTTGCATTGTGTATGTTAGTTGTGAAACCTAAAAAGCGAGGTGTGCGAGGGAGAAGGAGTTTTACTGTTTAAGACGAGGCGAGGGGCTAATTCCACACACACACGCATACAAATACACAGCGTCTGCGCACACAAACGGAAACTGTCTGTATTTATTTTTACCTTTTTTTTTTTTTAAATGTTAAGTGCAGGTTAATTTGTTTTATTTTTACTTTATATTGTAACGGGTTCGACCCAAAGTTGCACGGGCGGCACCATGAAACACAGACACGAGGCGAGATCTTAGAGGAAAAGGATCAATTTATTAGGAATAAATAAGGGAAGGAAAGGGCAAAAGGAGGGAGGACGGAAAGAAAGGGAAGGAATGGTGTGTGCACGTGCATGGTCCGAGGCAGAGTGGCAGAACGGAGCACGCGAGGCAGCGCTCCTGCATGCTCCCTGGGCGGTTCCTCCTCGCTGTCGATGCTCTCTGTGGGCGCGGCCTCAGGCGGGAGTCTTGCTCGGACGTCCGTCGCCTGGGCGGCTTTCCCGGCTGGGATCGGTGACCTTAACGCTATCCTCCTCGCGGCCCTTTCCTCTCTGGCGGCGAGGGCTCGACGCGGGAGCGAAGGATGCCGTGGGAGCTCATGCAGCTCCTTCCCACGCTGTCCTCAGCGCGGAGATCAAAGGGCGGAAATCCAATGTCCTTTTTAAGTCTCTGGGGCACGTTCCATTTTCCCACTCCCATGCCACTCTCGAGCTCCACCACATTACGCTCTTCTCGGACCCCCAACTAAACTCCGCGCCTTGCTTTTATAATGCGGAGCAAGCCCGAGATCCTATTAACGTTAATCACTGCCAGCCTGCCCGCATAGGCGGCCCCGTCTCTTCGCACACCTGCCTACGAAGTGAGCGAGGGGCGATAATAGACTTGGCCGAACGCCCATCACAGGCGCACGCCGTGACAATATGTTGTATTAATTATTTTTATGTATTTATTGTTTTGGGCTGTAGAACGGATAATTTGAGTTTTCATTATTTCTTATGGGAAAAGTCTATTTTGTTTAAGAGTGTTTTTGGAATACGAGCCCGCTTCGGAACGTATTATGCTCGACTCCAAGTTTCCACTGTATATCAGTTCTTTTGTTAATGATATGAAGTTTTTAAAAAATGTTCTTTTACTTTTTGTCTACATTCATACCATCACTAAACACACCACTGCCATGACATTAAAAAGTAAACACTTGGCATATCTCCTAACCTACAATAAAGGTACGATGAATTATCTATATTGATTATCAACAGCGATACGTATTACTTTGCTCATTTAAAAAATAACTGAAATGCCTCAATTATCGCTTGTCTACTGACCTCTGAAGGTGGAGTTAGGTGGAGGAAGAGCTTGTCTTTGGTAAACACACACTAGCTACTGATGCAGGGAAGAGGTTTTTCAAGTTTCATCATTTAAAAAAAAGCTTCATAAAAAAAAGCTTTTCTTCATAAAAATTTTAATCTGTACCACACTTACAGAATGTAAATGGAAATGATAGTAGATTTTTGTGCAATAAGACTGGGCAGTGAGGATGAGGATGTTAGGAAAATCCTCCTGCACTGGAACACGTTGGTGTCACGCTGCTTCACTGGATGTAACCTTCAGTACCAGAAGGTCAGATATTGTCAGATATTCACACAGAGGAATCTTCAGAGGCTGTAATAATATAAACAGTCAAAAACAGAACAGACAATTAGTAGTAAAAATTGTGTACTGTAAATAATCTACTCTGAAAAATAAATAAATATAGATACATACATACATACATACACACACTAAATTTTTGTAAATTGTAAATACTCAATCACTCACTCACTCATTATCTATAACGCTTTATCCTGTATAAAGGATCGCATGGGGCCTGAAGCCTATCCCAGGAGACTAAAGGCGTGAGGTGGGGTATACCCTGGACAGGGTGTCAGTCCATCACAGAGCACAGACATAACACACAAATTTCTCATTTGTCTTTTCCTTCCACTTACCCGAGTTCAACCAGTACTTGATGAAAAGAGCGACATTGACCATGAAAAAAATAGCAAAAACCACAGCGGTAATAACATGTGATCTCTGTGATTCATCCGTTGGAGGGTCTTTATTTTCAAGTGTATCTAAAGAATCTGAAGAAAAAAATATATATAAATGTCTAATTAATCTATAAATTAATATGCATCACTGATATTCAGTAAAACTGCATGATTGCATGCATGATGGATTATTTCTTATCCTAAATAAAAAATAAACAGCAATCATTGAAACTTCAGACGCAGCATCACCAAATTACTTTACTTTTTGCATTTTATTAATACACAAAGGATTACAAACAAGAAAAAAACAAATCAATTATAGCGAACAGAGCTCTGATCAGACATCACACAGTACAGCTTTCCTATCAACTGAGTCAACTGACATTTAACAATAAAAGTTGTGTATTGTATTCTCTCACCTTTAGTATTATTGAAGACCTCCACTGCTTGGTTTAGAAGGTGTTGTAGAGTGTCATATTCACGCCGCATCCGGTCTTTCTCACTGTCGCAGTACTCTAGCTCCTTCTCACTGAACGTCTTGATCCACTCCGTCTTCAGGATCACCTCTGTGACGTTGCTGCCGTAGTACACAAACCTCTCTCCGTCCAGCTCACCACTGGTGGAATTGATTGCAGGTGTGATGGTGGTGATGTACTGGAGCACATGATTAGCTATAAAAGTGCAAAGACGGTTATTAAAGTCATGCTCTGCCCTCTTCATAATACGAGGAGGTATCAAAAATATTTCGAGACTAGCTTTGTAACTATCTTGATGACAGCAAGAGGCTGCACGCACAGTCACATGGAGCACCGACCTTCATAAGTCAGTGTGCCAAAAGACATTGTTCTGTGTACATCGCGGGCTTATGGAGCTTATGGGAGACATACGGTGGGAGGCACATGCAAACTCCACACGCACAGAGACGGGAATCGAACCCGGACCCTGGAGGTGCAAGGCAACAGTGCTAACCACTACACAACCATGCCACCCTAATTTTAAATACATATACATTAAATATATGTATAAAATCAAGCTAATTTAATAATCAAAACAGTGACTGATCAAAGTATCAAAGTTATTTAAATAGTTTAATTGTAGTTGTAGTGCTCACTAACAGAGGGTGTGGTGCTGTTGAGAGTGTCTGTGTGCATATGAGTGAGTGAGTGATTCAGTGAGAGAGAGAGAGAGAGAGAGAGAGAGAGAGAGCTGCTGTTTTGAAAATAAAGTTGATCACACACACCTTTCCTCTCCTTAGTACCGGTCTTGTAACGCACAAACAGCTCCAACCAACTAGAGCAGGTGCTATTCAGGGAGTGCCTCCAGTCTTCAACCATCTTTCCTTCAGGATCCCACTTCTCGACAACACGCTGGGCTTTAGCGTTATCTGTAGTCCAGTTTCCAGATGTGTTCAGATACAGATGAACGTGATCTCCATCAAAATGGATCTGAGCGGAGCCTCTACGTGTTTCATCGACATCGAGTTCACACCTACACTTCATGTTTAGTGTATGATTTCCTGCACGCACACACACACACACACAAACAAAATTACTGCGGGTTTCTTGTATAAGCCTGACATTATCAGCACTAAGTGAAGTGAGTTGAAATGAGTTCAATTTATGGTAATATGCTATGACGCGTTTGAGCGGCAACCCATAAAAAAGTAGAATTCCTCCGCTTGAGCGGATTCCGTGGAACGCAGGAATGCTTAATTTAAGCATTAATAGTGGACTGACAGGTAGCGCTACATCGAAGTGACAGAAAGTGCTAGCGTCGGGCTAAAGCATTCCTGGCTAAACATTAGCACTTTACTCTCTTTCAACTGATGTTAAAATAGGGTTTTAATATCCAAAACGCCATAAGAACTGAATAAAAACAAAAACAAACAAACAAACAGTATACAATAATGTATACAGCATTATATTTGATATAAATTATGAAAATATGTCACCCCTTTTAATATACAGGCTGTTATACCCTTGCCTTATGACTGTATAATATTCTAAATAGATTTAATTTAACACTGATAATATATTTTTAATGTATATAAGGCGTTTTCAACAAAATTTCATTTTAAACATCGAAAACTCTCCTTAAGTGCTGCCTGTATGATTTTATTAATTACAAACTAAAATTAATAACAATCTTCCTTTAGAGATTTTAGAGAGATTAGAGTTCAATTAATAAACATAAAATATACTGTATAAATGGCCAAATAAACCATGAATTACTGTACACAATATAACTTATAAAGTAATTTACATTCATTTACAGGGATTTTACTCTGAAAAGATTCAAAACATGTCACAAAGTGCTACGAAATGTCAGGAAAAGTTACCTACGATAAAATTTATTTTATATTGAATATTATCTGCAGCGCCGCGAACATTTAAGACTACAGTTAGGAGGTAATGAGAAAGAAGCCAATCACAGAGCACCTGTAAGTTAGCGACTAACGGAGATAGAGAAAAAAAATAATCGGAAAGTCAACTTACCTTCAGCGCACACTTCAAGAAACACTGCTGTGATTAAATAAATTAGAGCGATAGACTGTCGCATAATTATCGGCTTATACACTGCTGAAAAACAGAAAAGCGACACACTCATCCTGTCCCGTCCTCTCTCTCTCTCTCACACACACACACACATACACACGCACGCGCACATTCCCAGCAGCGTCACCCAGGTGATGTCACGTGGGCTTTTTTTTTGGGAGGTCTTCTGGCCGAAAGTTAGAGCGCCGAAAACTGAGAGAACATTGACATCTAGTGGTGTGTCTGTCATATTGACATTCAAATACGCTCCTCCATGGTTGTAATTTGTTGGCATGACTGCAAGCAATGTGAAGGTGTCTATTATTAGAGAAAACATGTTAGAAATAACTACTCCACTTAAAAAAATAATAATTACACACACATCTCGTACTTTGTTTTGTTTGTTAAACAACACAATGACCTATGAATCATACATCCATTAAAAAAAAAAAAATCTAACATATGGCCTGATCCAGTGAGAAACAGGTGCAGATGTTGACAGATGGTCAGGTCTGTGATTAATGTACTGCTGATGCTGAGTGGTTGGAACAGATGAGTTGGAAATGAGGTCGCTGCGGCCAGTTTTTAAATTGTATCTTTAGGAAATTTTCAACCATGTGGAGAAATCAAGAAATGAAGGGGGCTTAAGAGTTTTGTACAGTACTGTATATAATGTGTGCATTATTATTGTCAGAGAAGGGAATGTACGCAGTCACTGAGTTAAAGCAGTAAAGACTTTAAGAACCCACATAGAAACATAAGCAGGAATGATCTCAACAGCGCTAATATAGATAACCAACTGAACTAACTGGGAAGCGTCTCATGTCTGGAGACGGTTTCACTCTACTATAAGACAGTTCTGGCCTCGACTGATGTTGAGCGCTGTTTCTCTGCGGACTTGCCTACAGTCGCTCGATACTTTAGGACTGGAATTTCCTACAAGTCTACCCGAGCCTCCAATAACTACCTGGACTCCATATTAACATCAATTAACATCTGTTAACATCTGTTATACTGAAC
>JAAGKR010012898.1:0-11783 GCA_011419295.1 Clarias macrocephalus
TGGAGCGCTACCTAAGATGTTTCGTTGCTGACCGCCAGCGCTCCTGGGCTCGCTACCTCATTTGGGCGGAGCTCTCACACAACCTCCACATTTCCTCCGCCACGAAGCTGAGTCCATTTGAGGTATGCCAGGGTTTCCAACCTCCGATGTTCGAACACCAAGAACCGGAGGTTGAAGTACCCTCGGCCCAACAGTTGGTCCGAAGGTGTCGACGGTCCTGGATTCAAGCCAAGGAGGCCATCCAGCGCGCAAACACTCGCTACATCTCACAACATCGCCGTCGACACCCTCCGGGACGAATGTTCCACACAGGTGACAAGGTGTGGCTGTCCACAAAAAATCTACACCTCCGCACGGAGTCCAAAAAGCTTTCCCCCAGATTTATCGGTCCATATCGCATCACCCTCCGTGTCAATCCTGTCACCTACCGGCTCCAGCTGCCTGCGGCGCTCCGGATCCACCCGATATTCCACATCTCCCAGCTCAAACCCTTCATCACTTCACCAATGGTTCACCAAAAGGAATTGTTTACTTCTTGCACATTTTGATCAAAGTAGGCATGCTGGGTCATAAAGTACTAGCTCACAAAGGTCATCCACTCACCAAAGTCATTCAGAGGTGAATAACAGTATTTTAACAGTATTTTAACTGTATTTTTTTTCATGTTTGCACCAAACCAAGCATACGAGGAAAAATAAAACAAACTAAAGCATGCTTACTGCTATACCACTATAAAAAATATTTGTATCACTCGTCTATACCACGTAATCCTGTATACAGCGTCGTGGGGCCTGGAGCCTATCACAGGAGACTTAGGGCACAAGGCGGGGTTTATTGCAGAAAACATTTACATATTGATTAATAAAAATACAATGGAACCTTGGATTACGAGCATAATTCATTCCGGAAGTGGGCTCGTATTCCAAAACACTTGTAAACCAAATCAAATATTCCCATAAGAAATAATGAAAACTCAAATGATTCATTCCATAGCCCAAAAAAAATAAATACAGAAAAATACTTAATACAATATATAAAGTAAAAATAAAAAATGGAGTTTGTATGTTCTCCTTGTGCTTGATGGGTTTCATCTGGGTACTTCGGTTTCCTCACACAGTCCAAAGACATGTAAGTTAGGTTAATTGGCTGTATGTGTGTGTGTGTGTGTATACAGTCTTATGCTAAAGTTTAGGCAACCCTTGATAAATAACAGATTTTTTAAATTGAAAATATGTTAACACAGTCTCTCTTGGAAATGGAACATTGATGCATAGTTACTTTTTATTTCATAATTTGAACAAAGTTTAAAAAATAAAAATAAAAACATTATTGTGGCACTGTGCAACAGTTTGGTCACCCTACATAATCAGTACTTAGTATCTGCCTCCTCTGGCAGATATCACAGCTTGCAAATGCTTTTTATAGCCGCTAAAAGTCTTTCAGTTCTTGTACTTGGGATTTTTCCCATTCTTCCTTGCAAAAGGCTTCTAGTTCTGTAAGATCTCTTCAAATATCTACCCACAAATTGTCAATTTTCAATGATGTTTAAATCAGGGGACTGTGATGGCCATTCCAAAACCTTCAGCTTGCGTCTCTTGAGGTGTTCCAAATGGATTTTGAGGTATTTTGATTGTGTAAAGCTGCTTTGCGACAATGTCAATTGTTAATAGTGCTATACAAATAAAATTTAATTAAATTTAATTGAGGTCTGAAACCTTGTAAAAAGAATCGGAGACTCTTAGGGTGCCCAAAGTTTTGTGCAGTGCCATAGTAATGTTTTTTTGTTGTTGTTGTTTAAAAAAGAGTTTTAGCTGATATACAGACTCATGAACACAGATCTGTTCCAAAAATAGGTGTCACTTGGGGATGTTTCTTCATCTCATTGATGACCCTTTCTTGTGCCCTTCAGGTCATTTTGACTGGGTGCCCATTTTTTGGTCTAGTTCTCTAGACTGGTTAATTTTTAAGGTCTTTGTAATCCTTCCCAGCTCCATGTAAATTAACAATTCTTGATTATAGTGCTTCTAAAAGCTCTTTTTGGCAATGCATGGCAAACACTAGCATATTCTTCTTCCATGGAGCAAAATAAAGTGTGTTTTATCAGGCAAAGTAGGTCTCATCTTGTGGAGATAACCAGAACTCGACTCCGGCATTAGAGCTCTCACAGTGGGGTGAGTGGGAGCTCTGGTTATAGGAGACTCTACAGTGTGTCACAAAAATCACACACTACAAGTTGAATTAACTTGAGAAATCTGTGCAACTTGTTACTAACCCTTTTTTACATTCAGGTACTTTCAGGATAACCCCTATAAGGGACCTCGCTCACAGAGACTTGCTGTATTTTATTGTTCACAGTTGGTTTCATCTCCCAGGTGGCACTTGTCACTGGTGTTCACTTTCACTTAGTTTTCCTCCCTGATTTGTATAAGCATTTAAGCTCTAATGTTTCTCCATCAGTGTCTCGCATCTGTCCGTATACTGTGTCAACGTTATTGACTTTTCTGTTGTTCCTGCATATTTATTCGGTTCTTGTTTGTTTTGTTCATTAAATTGTCTAGAAGGTTAGTCATATCAACTGGACTTCTTTACAGTTCAGTAGAAGTTAGTTCATACTGAACTGAGAAGAAAACCAGTTGACCTGACTAACTTTAAGATAACCTTACCTGATTGAGAATCTCCACATTCAATAAATCAATAATAAAAAAAAATGTTCTGCATTTTTTTTTACTGTGCAGAAGAAAGGGAAAGCTTGCAACAGGAAGAGGATGAGAGGATCAGCTGCAGCAGCAGAACAATTCTTATCTCACCTACTCCCCCTAGCAATCCCCACTCAAAACTACTACACATTGCCCTAACAGAAGCCCAGGTGAGAATGGAGGTCAGGAAGATCAAAGTAAGAAGGGCTGCAGAGCCTTGCCTCAAAAGGTTGTGCAACAAAGTTTTAAGTTAGGGGTACCATTATTTTTGTCTAGGCCTGTTCCATGAGTTCATTGGTTAACATTCATAGAATTTTTATTTGTTATTACTTTTGTCAGATTAAAGTTATTTCTGTGACCATTGTGAGTTTTTCTTTCATTTGGCTTGTTGGTACCGAAACGTACCAACAAGTTTGTCCACGTGTGTTATTGTTATATACTGTTGCTACAATCTTTTACATTTTTGTGCAATAGCAACTATGCAATAACGTTTTTTGGGGGGTTTTCTAGTTTTAAACAGTGAAACAGTGAAATGGTGATTTCAGCATCAGTTGTGTAAAAGCTTGAAGCACACAGACAAAACTTAGATATATGCATGACCCAGCTGCATGACGTTATCCTAATCCTAATCGAACTGCTCCAATCATAGCTGTTTCAAGCCCCTTTAATAGAGCTGTGTAGGAGTGTGTAGCAAGTAAAACAGGAGAGAGGATGAGAGAGTTCTGCTTGAAGAGGATGTAGTAAAAGGTAAAGCAATAATGAAAGTAAAATTCCACCTACTCTTACAATGAGTGAAAACCGGGTTATCTTAACTGTGGCGATGTTGGAGCTGGTAGACGAGTGGAGACAAACAGATGACATGTAGAACACGGAGCGGATGCTGGACAATAGAGAAGACGTAGGAGCTCGGAACGAGACCAGACCAGACGAGGAACAAAGCGTGTCGAGGTACAGTATGTTGCAAAGTCTGTATTCCATGAGTGAGGTCAGACGCTGAGTGGGGGAAAGTGCAGTGTACATAAGGTGTAGTGTTAATGTGATCCAGGCGTGTGCTCAGAACTCGGGTGATTGGGAACGGAGATTAAGGGCGGAGCCTGGTGTTTCCGTGACATGCACAGGTCTAGTATGAATTGATAATTAACTTAATGCGAAATTCAGAAAGTAATGATAACCTTTACAAACTGTCATAGAGACATGACTCCAATACTCAGGTAAGCAAGATGGGCCAAGAAGTGAGCTCAAGGTGTTTTTGTTTTGGTTCATAGCTCACTGTGAGTACTACAAACAAATTATTTCTAGTCGGCTTCCCCTTGGCATCTCCCAAACAAAACAGCCTCAAAAGCCACTTACCTTTGCAGACTTTTATTTGTAGCTAATTTGCATAATAGGCAAAGCGCACTTCTGCAATCTAGCCAGAGGATTTAAAATATCTTTAAGAATTTGGTTTAAAAATTCTCACAAGAATGTGAACCTGATTAATGACCAAAATCATGTTGATGTGTAAAAAGAATATGGCTGCATTTGTTAACCAATACTAACAGTTAAACAATAACAATATACACAAATATATATATTTTAGGGACAAATGCAAAGCTTTGGGTGCAGTCATACATAAAAGGGAAGGAGTTATAACCTTTTCTCAGTAACAGTAAAACGTCAAGCAAAATGTTTGCTGTATCCTTGTGCTAATCTGTAAACTATTATTATTATTATTATTATTATTATTATTATTATTATTATTTCAGAATTGCTTTATTCATTAAAAACTTGTTAGTAAAAAAAATGCTTCAATAACAAGGACTAAGGAAAACAATAAAGCAAAAACAAAACAACACACAGGTACCATTCACAAACACGTACCAGTCTAGATACACAGAACAAAACAACTAACCGTCAACATCAAATAGGAATTAAAAGCCAAATAGAAGAAGAAAAAGTTTTTAACAAAGATTTCAATGGGGAATTGGGGCCCACTTTATACTACAAGGCAAAGTATTCCACAATCTTGGAGCAGTCTGTTATTTAACTTTTGTACTCTTCCTTGGTATGTATGAAAGAAGCTGATGGAAGGGTCTCAGTGAGCATATTGAGGAATAGGGATGTTGTAAATCAACAACGTAAGCGAGAGCTGACTCATTTTGAGTTTTACAGACAAACACATGAACTTCAAAATCAACTCTAAAATAAAATGGGGGCCAACGCAGCAATGCCAAAATTGTGTATGCATGTTTTTATAAAGTAAATTTGGTAAGTTAAAGTTATACTTAAGCTCATGGACATTCTTTCTTGTTGAACAAAATCGTGTGCATCACACTGACTACATGACAGTGATGGTGAAATCGGATCTGCAGGGAGGGTTCTATCTATCTATCTATCTATCTATCTATCTATCTATCTATCTATCTATCTATCTATCTTTATAGGCATCCTGTGTTTAATCTTCACACATTCTTCACTTTCATTAAACTGGTTCCTTTCATTTCACTTTGTTAAAAGATCCAACTGTGTATCAGCATAACAGTGGAAATGTACACCATGCTTATGATTGAGATTAACCATAGGAAGCATATATGAAGATAAACAGCAGTGGGCCTAAAAGTCACCTTGTTGAACACATAATTTTATTTAATATGCACAGAGAAGTCATCATTTACATCTACAAACTTATAACAATCAATCAAACAAGACCTGAGTCAGGAGGGGCCGTTCACTGGACACTGTGAAGGAGAATAATATGATCAGTTGTGTCAAAACCTGCACTAAGGCCAAACAACAACACAAGCAAGGATCCACAATCGGTGGTAAATGACTCATCAGCGGCCAGCAGACATTTACCACTTTAACCAGGACTGTCTCTGTGCTATGATAAGGCCCAAGTCCTGACTGATACATTTCATCAAGGTTATTCCTACCGTATGTACTGTAGATGTGAGGATAACTGCTGTGCTACAAGTTTAAGATTGGTCTATAGTTGAACAACAAAAAGTGTTTTTTTTTTTTTTGGTATTATCTGTTTAAAAATCCCATGTAGGTTGATTATTTTGATATTGAAAGTCAGGGAGAAAAATGCTTCCAAAGTAATTGTTGTTGTTTGGATATTTTTCTTTATTTATTTTAGAGTTCATCAGTAATTTTAAATTGTAACCTTTATCGTAAGAATTATTACGTACGATTTTTGACACCACTGTGTTTTTGTTGTTGTTGTTAATATTATTATTAGACATTTTCAGTTTACCGTTGACTTTTTACACCTACTAAAGAAACAGACAAGACATTCTATTGACATTAACATTTTAATAACATACATAAATATCTAAAAGTAGTCAGACCATTAAATTTTCCATTCTAAACTGTCGAATGTAAACATATTCAAAAAAATATTACCTTAGAGACTAGCTCTATTTACTCAGGAATACTTAATGTTTTAACCTCAAATTATTCAAAAGAAACGTAAACCCACATGCCAATGAGCCGAACTTGTGGAAAGAAACTCAGTCTGTCTTCATTAACGTACACATTTCTTTTAGCTTTGTAATTGTTTACATCGTGGAAAAACAAAAAGAAAAAATCTCATAAAAATTAATAAAGATAAAATGATTCAAAGACACATTAAATTGTGTGAGTGTTGCTGAACTGACACCTTGTCGTGGGCTTGTGCCCTCAGTCCCCTGGAGTAGGTTTAAGGCTACAGGATAAGTGCTATAGGGAATGAGTGAGTGTAATTACTATGATTCAAACAAACAAACAAACAAACATAAACACTCTACCCTCTAATGTATCTCTTGTCTCAGGGTCACAGGAAACCAATATCTAAAAGTAGCTTTGTACATTATATTTTTTATTTAAATATGTCAAATGAAAACTATGGTAACAAAAAGAGCCTCGTCCTGGATTTGTCTCTATTCTGTATAATTATAAAACAAGCTTTGAAGTGTTTTCTTTATTGCATTTATTTGTTTATTTGATTTATTAAGAGTTTTCTTGTTTTATTTCCTTCAATATGTTATCTTAAAATTAACTATCAAAATTTCTTTAAAGATTCACAATATTAGAAACATATTTAAGAAAAGCTCAACACCAAATATTTACTCATGCATGAATATAACATGTTATACATAAACATAAATAATGGATTTCTAAAATTAATCAACTATCCTGAAAAGCATAAGTTAAACACCTGTACAAATTTTCATTGAGTTATATAAAATTCTTATATATAAAACTCTTCTTAAAGGAGATTTTCTTCTCAATCCAGGTGCAGAGAGAGTCATCTGCTCAAAAAATAAAATAAAATAAAGAAACAAAAATTGGCATATTCATGTTAAAGAACTCAGGAGAGCAAATAAAAAAGAGGAGATAAACACATCTTTACATCCTAAGTGTTGTTTTGTAAATTAATGGAATTATGATATTAATCAAGAGTCCTGGTTTATGTTCTGGATGTTTATTTCTCACCTTCAGTGATAGCAGATGAAATTAAGCTCCTCGTTGCAGTCTCTGTTCTCCCAGACATACGTGTTGAAGTTGTACGCAGCACAGCGATAGGGCTCGACAGGGCATGAAGGCAGTGATACCAGGCTCTCCAGCAGTGTCCCGTTCACCCAAACCCACTTTCCACTGAGGAAGCGCAGGCCCGTCCACACACTGGCTGTTTGAGCTTGTTCACTCTCTATTTGAAGAAGGTCTATCATGGGTTTTGAATCTATAAGAGCCAAGTCATGGTAGTTACTTTTGCAGTGCTGAAGAGCTTCCTCCCATGTTTTACTCTCCGTCACCAATGTGAACCTCCAGTAACAAATAAAAGAAAATGTGTTCTGACAGTTAATATCATACCAGCCATTCAAATTGATAAAAGTACAGCTTTCTTCCCCTCGAACATCATTAGGCTCACTGGTGTGCCAATTTGTGTAATTAGCCGTTTCTCCACCAGACCACATCCAGATGTTTACGTGTGGTTCGGTTCTGTTCAGCCCAATCCAAATATAACCAGTGCTTTGACCTGTACTCATCACAGCTCTCTGATTTTCCTCTTCATTAGTGATGGTGGCCAAATCCCAATATTTCTGTCTGCAGTAGCTCTGAGCTGCCGTCCACTGCATTGGCTGTGCAACATAAAAGTATATTCTTACCACACATGCAGACATCCCATGAAGTACAAACAGCAGGCAAATAAAAAAAAGAGATTTCATCTTTGCTTCTGCGCGTCTAAGCTTTGGAAATCTTTACTTGCGTCTGTGCCAGCCTGGCTCACAACTTTCAGACGGCTTGACTGAATTTATGTAAAGCACATGCAAAATATTATAATAACGTCATTTTAAATTCACCCATCTCATAATGATGCCAGCTTCTACATCAAGCTTTATTGATTATACAGATTGTACTGAATAAATCCATATAAAAGTACAATACATTTTTAATTCCCAACTCATGCGGCACACATCAAAGTCCTCATGGGCATTACGGGTATGAAATTACGGATGCTTTGACTTGGGAAACATGGTTTTTATGCAGAATGAAAATGAGTATGAGTGAGTGATGACTAGAAGATTCCACAGTGGGTCGGCTCTTCAAAAACGCCTGAATTTCCGAAGAGCGCTTGCTGTTAATAAGCAACAAAAATATTCTTACCTGCAGCAATAGAAGCATGTCCTGTTATTTTACATTTGAAAAAATCTGGAGAATTTGTTCTGTTGAAAGGGCTGGGTGGTGGAGGAGGTGCGGACGCTCTCATGCTTCATGAGACCTTTCTCTTCTCCAGGCGTATTATTATTTATTTATTATTTTAACTAATCAATAATAAATGATAAAAAACAGAGCCACACAAGCACAGGAGAGATTCAGACTTGACACAGGAGTGGCTGGATGGTCGTGCTAAACTTCAGATGTTTTTTGATGGCTGTACGGTAGGGTACTGCACTACTGTACTGTATATTGCTTATTGTTCCTTGCATCGCTTAATTATCTGCATATTCTAATTGAATGTAGTTGTAATTATACACATTAAACACAGACAGTAAGAGTAGTTTTTATGTTTCTCAATGCTGCCCTCTTTTGACCACATCTGTAGCAGCATGTAAACTTTGGCAGCACAATTTACAGTAAATGCATTTAACATCACATATGTAAAATAAACGATTACGAGTCCTGCGTAATTCCTGCACATTTTGATCAAAGCAGGCATGCTGGGTCATAAACTACTGGCAGTTCACTCACAAAGGTCATTCAGAGGTGAATAACAGTATTTTAAATCATGTTTGCACCAAACCAAGCATACTGGAACAAACAAACAAACAAAACCATGCTTACTGCTATACCACTATAAAAAAGGTTTGTACCTTTGTAACTCGAGGAGAGTTAGGGTACAAGGTGGGGTACAACCTGGACAGGGTGCCAATTCCTCGCGGAAAAGATTTGTATATTGATTAATAAAAACAGAATAAAATGTAATAACCTTCTGAAATAGTACAATTTACAGTACTGTATATAGCTGGATATATAGTTTGGCGTCAGAGTTAAACTAATGCTTTTATATGAGTGTTATATCGCTTCACTTGTTTGTCTGGTTAATTTAATGCAGACTGTAATAGAGACAGACAGTGATTAACCTTAGTACCTTTATTTACATTCCAGAATTCCCACTACAGTATTTTACACACTCTGGTAAATACTGTAGGTTTATTAATATCTTTTATTTTTATCGCAACTAAATATTCTCACTCACTCTCACTCATCATCTATACCGCTTAATCCTGTATTCAGTGTCACGGGGGGCCTGGAGCCTATCCCAGAAGACTTAGGGCACATGGCAGGGTACACCCTGGACAGGGTGCCAATCCATCGCAGGGCACAGACATACACACATACACTCACTCACACACTACGGGCAATTTGGGAACACCAATTAGCCTAACCTACAAGTCTTTGGACTGTGGGAGGAAACCGGAGTACCCGGAGGAAACCCACCAAGCACGGGGAGAACATGCAGACTCCATGCACACAGAGACGGGAATCAAACCCAGACCCTGGCGGTGCAAGGCGACAGTGCTGACCACTACACCACCGTGCCGCCTAATTGAAAGACATCAATACGTTAATAATTTACACCATGATAACATGAGTGCAAAAGGATCTGATGAGACTTGTCCCTATTACACAACAACTTTGAAACGTCACAGGAAATTGGCCACAGACACTGTTTATTTTGCTGAACAGTGCGTAGTTAATAAGCAATATTTAAAATAAAACAAACTAGGAAGTACAGTAAGTGTTCCATGCATTACAATATTACATAAAATAAATAAATAAAATAAAATAAATATTAAATATTACATTATTTTAGGTGCCCTACACTTTAAAAAATTTGACCACTGGTTACTCAAAAAAAAAATGAGGCAACAAAGTGACACTTAAAATAATTAGTAGATTTTAAGTGCCGAATTATTGAGTAAAATCCATTAAATAATTTATTTCAATTTAATAAAAATATTAAGTCCATTGTGGTAAAAGCAACAGCTAAATTGTGTTGCATTTAGTAATAATATAGGAAATTATGAGTTGATGTAATCAAATGCATTAAGTAAATATAAAGCAATTTAAAGGTTTACAGTTACTGATTATCTGGTCTGAAATTGGTTTCAATTTACTAAGAATTTTGTTAAAATGTAATTGATATATACAAAAAAACGAACAAGGCAGATTGTGCATTTTACATAATATAAATACTTTCAATTTACTCATAATAATCGTATTTGTTGATTTAAAATGTCACAGGTCGGTCCACTGCATATCTTTCCATTATTTGGCGAAAAGTATATAAGTAGATAAGTATATATAGCAGAAGTAATGGTACCGGTGGGCTCTTCAGAATATCACAATATCCATTTAGCCTTCAAAAATGATAAGATAAAGCTGCTATTAGATGGCCTCAGATCACCGGTGTACTTAGGAAAGTGTTTTCAAGTTTGTGAGAAATCAGTGTGGATCAGTTAGTGATCAAAGTTAGTGATCAAATACTAAACAATATTTACAGGGAAAAATGCAAACAGCCTCTTTGGAATTCTGTATTAGTCTAGTGATTTCATTTTTGCTTTTTTTGTGTGTAACAATAGGATACAGATGGCGCTGCTGCAGAGAGGATCTTGAACATGTTGTATTTGGCTTCTACAGCATCAATGTTGAGGGAGGTGATGCCACGACCCCTCCAGTGGTTGAAGTGCTACATGACATTGGGAGACATCGCTACTGCATGTGTGCTCTTAATGGGTGTAATATATGCAGTGAACCTCAGGAACTGAAAATATTCTTTGAGGTACTGCAGAGGATCTTCCTCCAGCTCGATGCTACCAGACTGTCATCAAAGGTACAGATCCATAAGGTCTTTGGGATACTTGAGGTCTTGGGGGTACTTGAGGTCTTTGGGATAGGCAAGATCCACTGCATATGTCAGGCCAACCATCATGCAGCAAGCACTCGAAACAATGTCCAGACCAGTCATAACTTTTACCCCCTCAATTATGATCCCAGTGGATCTTCTGACACAATGTTCTTGGTCACAGATTTTCATCGTTTGTGTTGCAAGGTCATGCAACACACTGTCTCCACCAGCATTCTGGAAAAACAAAAAAATATGTATCAAGATTGGAAACCTCTCTCTAAATAGCTGTAAACAGAAAGAACATGAGGTCATAGTTTAACTGTCAATAACTGCCATAACTCACATTTATTTCAATTCCATGTATAATTGAAAAATATATTAAATATACATGTATTATTCATTATTTATTTTTCATTATTTATTTTTCATTATTTATTTTTCTTTCTTTCCTATTATTTAAGTTCTTTAATTGTTTAATAAAAAAAAAACCTTTTATATTTTGGCCGTTGTTTTCAGGAAATTTTGAAAGCGATATATATATAAAGCAGGACAATGTCGGTAACAGTTGCAGGAACACTTTATTTACCCCCGATGCCCTGTTTCCATTCCTACTTATCACATTTTCTGTTTATTCACACCGTGTTTTGCACCTCAGACAGGCGTTTCTCACCTCTGACACTTTTTCTGTTTTCATTGAGCTGTTTCACTTTAGA